>VUQS01067224.1:0-11852 GCA_015108495.1 Heterochromis multidens | reverse complement strand
ATCACAGACTACCTGACAGAAAGGCCACAGTTTGTCAGGTTGGGGAACTGTGTTTCTGAGACATTAATGAGCAGCACAGGGGCTCCACAGGGGACTGTCCTGGCTCCATTCCTGTTCACACTGTATACAGCAGACTTCAGATACAACTCTGAGTCCTGCCACATCCAGAAATACTCGGATGACACTGCCATTGTGGCGTGTATCAGGAATGAACAGGAATCTGAATATAGGGATCTTGTAAAAGCCTTCAGCGACTGGAGTCACAAAAACTACCTCATATTGAACACCTCTAAGACGAAGGAAATGATAGTAGATTTCCAAAGATTCAGGCCCCCTGTCCAGCCTGTGAAAGTTTGTGGGGTGGACATAGACCAACCAAAGCCAGAGTCAGCTAAAAATAAAGTATCAACAGTATCAATAAAATGCCTGTTTTATACAGGTTTTCATATTAGAGGGTCTCTTTTTTTTGTCTATAGCACATGCCATGCATTTCAAATTTCTTTTGCCACAGTCAGTTTGTTTTAGTTGTTTTTTATAATTAACTGAGAGATTGGAGGGACAAGGAAAAACAGAATTAATTATGCCTGCACAATTAAGCAGGAGATCCCACAGCTTTTGTCTGTCCCCTCATGATATTCAAAGACGAAAATTATTTCTGCCCCTTACATATTGATTTAATTCTCTCATTTACTGTGTTAATTAATAAGTTATTACAGCTGAAGTCACATGTTTCCAGAGTAGGTATGACCCCTTAAGTACAATTACAACAGTGAAGTGCATTATATTGGCATGTTATACCAACAGCAAACAACATGCTAAAGAGGTAAGAAAAAACATAGCAACAACAACATGCATTCACACACTAAAAACATCAGTGGAATTGGAGTAAAGTCTGCACCATCACATTACAATGTGTTACATTCTGTAAGAGGGGGGTTGGCTTTTACCACACAGAGTTGATATGCTGGCTCATGAGACTTTTTCCTTCCATGAGCCCTATAAGGAAATCAACCCTAAATACTTGCAAAATGTGTAATATAAATGAAAATTGTCCTGCCCTGACATTTTGACAACAGCTAGGTCAAAATGTTCTGCCTAGCTGTGCAGAAAACAACTGTTCAAACATCTCTAAAATCAGGTTGTGGGTTGCCATTTCGCTGCTGCATATTTTTAAAATGTATGTAATGTGTAGATTGTGTAGATTGTGTTTGAGATTCTACTTTATGTGTAGATTGTGTTTTATATACATACAGGCAACTTAGGTAAAATACGGTAAAGATACAAAACATGGATTCTTGTATGATTAGTGACAGTGAAGTGTTTCCCTAGTGAAACAACAAACAGGAAAGTACTAGAAGGTAGGCTAGAAATTAATGAGAAAGCCAGGAAAAATGGGAGTGTTTGCAGGTATAAGTTTGACACTAGATTAAGACCTCTGTAGGTAGTTGCAACAAATCAGACATATTCCAATCACATGAAATACAGTACAAGAAGAGTTCCTAATGTAATGCCTCTTCAGTACCATCATGGCAATAGTCAAAATGTGATTGAAGTGCTGACTTTCAGCTTTAATTCAAGGGGTTTAAGGGGTACAATGACTGCCTAGTCTAGACATGGACATCACCAATTGATATATTTCCTTCTTTGAGATTCTCTGTCAGGCAGCTTACTTTACTGCAGCTACCTTTTGTTGCTGCTTATTTGTGGGTCACTTTGGTTTCAGTTTTGTCTTCAGTAACTGAAAAGCATGCACTACTGGGTTGACTCACTTGGCCTTTGAAGAATATCTAATTTCTTTGCCTTGAAAAGCTCTTGGTTTGCTTTGGCAGTATGCTTTGGGCCATTATCCATTTCCACTGTGAAGCCATGTCCAATCAGTTTTGCAGCATTTAGCCAAATCTAAGCAGACAGTATAACCCTGTATACTTTTTTAAATACATGGACAGTTAATGAACTGATTAGAAATGATCATTATGAAAGTAGAATGTTTTCCTAGATTGCACTCCACAATAATCGTAATTAGCTTCATCTTATATTAAAATCTTAAAATCTGATTAAAAATGTCTCATATTCATGTTTCCTTAGCTTTCTTCATTTCTGGAACGTTTAGCTTTGTTATTCAACCTTGCATCCTCTCCCTTCCCAGTTCCTGTAACTCACTGTACAGGTACCAGGGGACACAGTCCAGATGGCACTGACAAGGATTAATGCATTCTATTGGCTTAAATTAATTGGGGACACTGATGAAGGCCACGCCTTCCTTTGACAGGCATTTTGCTAGCTCTTTCTACTGCTGCTCACATGTGCCAACTCACAGGATGATGGAAAAAGTAATGTCTCTGTTGTCTTATGTGGGTCATCTGGGAAGAGACATAGTGAAGAAGTGTGCTACCATAATGGTCATAAAACACATTATAATCACCTGTAAATATATTAAAGAAAGGTTTTTGTCCTGTCTCCATCCACTCACCCCCAACCCGTCACAGCAAATGGCTGCTCCTCCCACTGAGCCTGGTTCTGCCGGAGGTTTCTTCCTGTTTAAAGGGAGTTTTCCTTCGTACTTTTGCCAAGTGCTTGTTCATAGGGGGTCGTCTGATTGTTGGGGATTCTCTGTCGTATTGTAGGGTCTTTACCTTACATTACAAAGTGCCTTGAGGCGACTGTTGTTATGCTGCTATATAAATAAAATTGAATTGAATTGAACATTTACTGTGATGCTGTGGTTTGCTTTTTATTATTTTGGTTCTACTTGAACTAAACAATGAGTGAGTTTAGGCTTTTAGAGAGAGGTGAAAATGCACCACTGTAAAAGAAAAGGGTGCATTTGATTTATAACACAAGATAGAGCAAAACACTTTTACAAAAAATGACTGCAAAAAGGTAAATCTATTACCATGTCTTTCTTTTCATAATTATTGAAAACTAAAATCATAACTGATATAAAAGTCCAAGTAATGCCCAGCCTTATTTGTTACCCAGCTCAATAATTATATAATAATCATTAATTTCCTAAAGCAAAACCTTGCTCAAATAGAAAATAATAGCTTTTTTCTGGTGGGTGTTTTGAATGGGAACAGTGTGACTCACTGTTGTGGCATTTACAGTGCATGTCTGTATGTTAGCTAATGTGGTAACGTATAAAGTGCTTTAAAATTGAAAATTAATTCACAAAAAAAGCATTAAAGGAAAAAAATCGAATCAATCAGAAACCTCTGAAGGGTCTCTTAGCAGATTTAACTCAAGAGCAAAAAAAAAAAATTACAAAAAGTAAAAAAATAAAAATAAATAAAATAAATACAACAAAAAAACAAAACTGTGAGTCTATGAAAATTTGTTGGCTACTTCAGTGACAAATGGCAGCCTCGCTAGAAAACACTGCTCGTCTATGCAAACCAGGCATGTCAGTCAAGCCAGTCACACTTCATACCATACCTGTCTTTGAGGCTTGTAAAGTTACATAATGATACAGTTATTTTCAACATTACCAACAGCACACTCCACAGAAGGGAATTTAGCTAACATTTTAATGACTTGTGGAAAAAACTCACTTAATATTACATAAGAGAAGTTAATTCTTTTTGAACACAAGTCTGTTGGAGTCAGAGATTGTTTGGCTCTCAGTAGTACTCGAATTTAGCAGTAGTATTTAAGGTACTTTTGCATGAGTCTGGGAACCTGTTCTGTTGACAAAGTCTTTGGGGGGCAACTGGCAATGTATCATAGCTTCTGGTCTAGCCATTGGTATCTTGACAACAGCAAGATTTCCATTTCTTTGTGCCAGTCATGGTTTATATTCTAATTATGGGTGTAGATAAATGTAAAAATCTAATAAAAAGCTTAGATCATTTTTGTATTCGATCATTTTTGAAAATGCATTCTTCTTCATTGTACACATGCATTGTTTACCTGCATGCAGAAAAGTCCTGCTCTAATTGGATTTTTCAGTACTGCTTGGACAACAAATCAACAGCAAACAAAACCCAGAAACCAAAATCTTTCCACTTGCCTACAAAGTCTGCATATTCATATGTATTTGTCTACTTACAGAACCTACTTCTACACTGGCTTCAATTTCACGCCGTGGTTTTTGCCGCTTGGTCTGCATACACTGGGTAATTGGATAAAGGTGAGGTTTGTGTGTAGGTCAGGGACTGGGTATATGAGAACATCTGTGGATGGATAGAGTATGACAAGGGTCAAACAGCAACAACAAAAAAGAGCAACTCTGACAACCTGTATTATTTCATCTCCTTTTAAAAACATTAATTTGCATGTTATACCACACACATTATATCAAAATCTAGTTTTAAGGCCAGAGAAGACTAATAATTATCATTCCAGTCCAGTAGTCCTGATCTTAAAGGCTTCCAGTCTGAAAACAAAGAAAATCTCCTGTGCCAGTGACAGAAACATCTCCAGCTTGTTCACTTGTGGTCTCAGTTATACCCTGCTCGTTAATGAGACCTAATGAGCCAAGAACCTAACGAGGGTTAATGAGCTGCGCGACCCTAACAATGCCTAACACATGCTGATGTGACAGAATGTTTCTGCAGATTGACGGTACTGTGGTCCAGAAGGATTCTAAGACGGATCAAAATCACACAGATTTATTTTATTTATTTATTATTTATTATTCCCACCTACATTTCCACACACACCTAAATTTCCACACACTGTACACAGATTGAACTTCTAAAACTCCTAAAGTTTTAGGAGAATGTGAAAGAGAGCATTGCAATATTCTTTCTTTAACATTATCAAGCTGTTAAATTGTAGCAAGTTTCATTTTTACTGTAAATTGATATTGATTAATGACCTAGCACTTTATTACTTTTGTCATTCTAGAATTTGCTAAATCTTGTTGGTGTAAGTGATTGTTCAGTAGGAAATTAAGGTCATTGCTCCAGAGGCTGAACAGAAAAAGAAAGGAGTGCCTCCCACATAATCTCAAAGGAAAAAGACAACACACTGACAAGCTTGACATTACTGCAGTTGCACTGCAGAAACACACAGCTTCCTGAACTTGTGTTGCATCTTGAACAGTGCAATAACACAATAATGTGACCATGGAGTATCATCTGCAGGAAAATGTGCAGGGCCAAGGGAAACCACTTCTCATTAACCTCTGGCTAGTATGTGGGGAATGTGGTGCAGTGGAGTCACTCAGCTTTAATATTAAGAAGACCTTATCCTTCTGGTTGGTGTTATGAAATATAGTATCCACAGACACCTCACCTCTTCTGGGCTAAGGGGGGTTTTAATAAAGCTTTACATTTTCTCTTGTGCACAGTATAAACAGATTCGAGACCAGAGGAGCAGAGTTACGTCAGGGATGCTGCTAAATACATTATGAGAGGGAGTCTACATGTTTAAGGCCATGATTGAAAGGGACACTCGTGGCATATAGCAACGTGCCATTATTTTATTTCAGAGGTTCATTCACAGCAGGGCTGTCTCTCCACAAGACACCTGACATCACAGACCTAAAGTTAAGAATTGTAAACTGGGGCTAGTTTCACTAAGATAGATTTTGACTACAGGTTAGATAAAGGAAGTACACTTCAGAATGATGTCTAAATTTACCCATTGGACAAAACACTTTAGACATTGACTATCTTAAGCAGGACTCAATTATGAATTATAGGTAAATTAAGACTAAACAGAACACAGAATAAATGCCCATCCAATTAAGATCACCCAACTGCTCCACTGGTTTTCCCCCCAGGAGAAAATGTTTGTCTAAAAAAAAAAAAAAACATGTCAGACCACAGGAAAGATATTTTTTTAAATGCTGCTGAGCAAAAATGATGGGCAGTTCCTTCTGCTGGGGGAATAAACAGTGGACAGGGTAATATGAATCTATTATTTTAAAATCACAACAGTGGTTTTGGTATGCCAGTTATGAGTCTGTAGCTATCTGGGTAATGATGTAATGATGATACTTAGGAGGAAGCTATCAGAAATTTACATTTCAACAAACTAAAGTCTTTCAAGAAGAACTTTGAGTGGGCTTCATAATAAAGTACTGCTTTCAGTGTTTATTTTTTTCATAGGGAGTTTTGAGCCAAGTTTTTCTCTCTTCTTTGGTGTAGGCCTCTTCTAGCCAGTGGAGTTGTCACTGTTTGTTACAATGGTAACACTGAGTCTAAGGGTTTGGGTAAGATGTCTAATTTTTTTATTTATTTATTTATTTTTGGCTTAAAGTTAGTCAGTCTTAATTTGTGTGGAAAAACTTGCAGTGTAGTGGTTTCCATATAAATCCTAAGGCATTGGGCTCCTATACACATGCAATAGTCAGCAGCTACTTAGCTGGCTTAGCTTGCACAATAAGTGGAAAAGAAACAATTGCTTGACTCTGTGCGGAGGTAACCTAATAACACATCACAGTTGTATCTCATTTATTAATCTTTAGTTATTATTAATCTCTGGCTCTCTTTTACAGTGTGTTTTTTGTCCTGTCTTCCTCCCCTTATCCCCAACCGGTCATGGCAGATGGCTGCCCCTCCCTGAGCCTGGTTCTGCCAGAGGTTTCTTCCTGTTAAAAGGGAGTTTTTCCTTCCCACTGTGGCCAAGTGCTTGCTCATAGGGGATCGTCTGATTGTTGGGGTTTTTCTGTATTATTGTAGAGTCTTTACCTTACAATATAAAGTGACTTGAGGCAACCTTTGTTGTTATTTGATGCAATATAAATACAATTGAATTGAATTAATTAATTATATATAAGAGTAGGCTTGTATTGGTTTATATTGAAGCCCTGCAGTATATACTCGCATGCATACACTGCAGCATTTGATTAGGCGATGAGCAGCAGGTGTACCAGCTTCTGGCCTAAGTCAGACATTTTAAGTATAAAACTGGTGTCTTCACCCTAGGATCCTTCAATCTACAGGCATTTAGCCACAAGCTAACTTATACCAGCAGGGCTTCAGCAGTGACAATAGTAGAGATTACAAGTCACCTGCTTTTATACTTTGATTTGTAGTCACTGACTATGTTGTTAAAGGTGGAACACAGCAGTGTTCCAATACGTACTTTAGTATGCTGTTCAATGAGATGGAGGTTAAAGATGGGTCCACGTGTCCCAGTAAGCTTTGACAGAGCTGAATTGGCTAAATGGAATTTTATCATTATTGGATTGATTGACTGATTTGATTTGATTTGTGAATTCTCTCTGGGTACTCCAGCTTCCTCCTACAATTCAGACATGCATGTTAGTTTAACTGGTGATTCTAAATTGAACATAGGTGTGAATGTGAGTGTGAATGGTTGTCTGTCTTTCTATGTTAGCCCTGTGTTAGACTGGTGACCTGTCCACGGTGTAACCCACCTCTTGCCTTATGACAGCTGTGATAGGCTTCAGCTGATCAGCTGGTTACAGCTATCCCTTAATATTCACAACACATACACAAATCCTGGGTCACATTCTTCATTCAACCTGAACATGTGATTGAGCCTGATTTTGAATATTGTTTTAATATGAAAGTTTCTGGCCCCCAATGCAAATAATTGCTTCAGTGTGCACATAATGAAAAAGAGATTAAGTTGACAGTATTGGATGTGGAGCTCCTTGAACTCTCTTCAATCAGCAGCAGAATTCTCCATAGAAGTTTCCAATACATGAAGCTATTTTGTTATTCTAAAGACTTCGCGACATCTGTTGCACCTATGTGAATGTCATTTTGAACCGTGAGTTTCCTCGTAACTACTACACCAGCCCCCCCTCACAAAAGATCTATTCACACATTATCATATTCTCTTGACAGTACTGTATGTCATATATTGTTGAGGTGAAACCCACAAAGTGGCCTCCTACACTCGATGATTGAAGATACTATCTCCACCATTCAATCTTGCTTCTCGCTGCTGTTATGTTTGATGAATAGCAGGCTTGACATACAGTTCCTCAGATCTCATTTGGATTGTAGCCTGTAGCCGGAGGGCCTGGCGCCATTACACTCTGACACACACAAACACACACAGATTCACACACACACACACACATGAACAGACAAACATGTAATCAAATGCCTTCAGACAAGCACACAAACACTTATTAAACACTCATTTGCATCACTCAAAGTCTAATTTAGGTCACCCTCATTAGACTTTACGCTCCCTGTCTCCCCTTTTCTCTGTCTCCAGGTTTCTGCCTGTCTGTCTTCAGAGAGCCGTTGTATTTTACTAGACAGGAAAAACGGCAGGTGAAGCATTCAATGCAAACCCAGGGAAATTCTCCACTCAGACTGGGAGGCACAGCTACCACTGAAGCCCACTGTTGTGATGACAATAGCAAACAGTGAATAATGTTAACTGCTGTTTTTCCGCACAGCAGCACTCTCTTATCCCTCATAAAGTGAGTCCCACCTCCTCACCATAGCCCCATTTGTGTGATAACAGTCATAAAACTCAGTGACGGCCCTGTACGGCTGTGATGGAACACTGAACCCCAGTATCGTTCTCCTCCCAAGTTTTCTCATCTCCGCTGCCCACGCGACTATGCTGATTATACAGCAACATAACAGATGTTTATCTTGCTTGTCTCTCCCACACACGGCAACCGCAGTCGAATGTTCGTTCACCGCAGCTACCTCTGTGCTAAGAGGCTGTCAGCAGACGTGTGAAAACCAAGTGTGTGTCTGGAAGGCAGCAACAGAAAATGTGTGTGTAGGAGGATAGACAGTTAAACCCAATGAAATGTATGTGTGTGTGTGTGTGAGAGAGAGAGAGAGAGACAGAGAGAGTACTAAACTTTAATTACCCAGGTAATTTGAAAACAAGCAATTTCTACTTCAACCACAGTTTGTGGAAACACATGGGGAATGACACTGTAAGCTCACCAACATAACAATATATTAGTAGGTTCAGCACCCTGCTAAAGAGCAATTTCACATTAGGTACTGGGAAAAAAAATCAAAACAAAAAAACCCCCCATCATCTAGTTTAATTTTCAAATCCTGTAAGATGTGGTACAGCCAATATGCCCACCAAACTTCATGGGACCAGGAGTTGTCTTTGTATTTAGTATTTGGTAAGCAAATTTGCCACCATAGTGCATCTGTAAATGTCATCTCTCCTGCAGTTTTTGCACTCATGCAGCCCATCAGAAGCCTTTTCACTATTTGCCATCATTGTTTAATCATGAAGCAGTCTGTGGCAGAGACATCAAATTGTTTGATCAGTCTGGTCCCAATCCTCGGACCCTACAGCAAGATAAGTATATAAGCTAAGCTTTTCATTTTGAACCTGAGTGTAATGTAACCAAGGAGGAACACATAACTCAAAATGTACATGAAAAGAAGACGATTACAGAGGAGCGGAGAGTGTCTGTGCAGCATCTGCTCCTCTATGCCATCTGAGAGGGAGAGTACTTGTTGTAATTCCAGTAATTTCAGATAAATCAAGTAATTTTGTAGCAAACCTAGCTAAAATGTAACATAAACAGCAGCAGTAGCAAACAAGAAATGAAGCCTTTAAGAGGCAAATAGACAGCCCAGTCAGCAGCAATGTATGAATTGGACTACAGCTAATCCAGGACAAAGTGTTGCTTTTGCTGCCTGGGTGAACTTGCTCCACAGAGTTCACTTCATTTATCACATTGCACAAGCTCACTGGCCACCAATAATCAATGCTTTAGAAAGGTGTTTGAAGGAACATGACCTTTACAAGCTAAGAATAATGTGCCCCTGTTGCTCTTCATCTTCTAATCTCTCACAAAGAAGAAGCTGCTTTCGGCTAATTCCTTATTCACAGTGGGTGGCTACGCATATTTGATTTGGCAGAGTTTTTACACCAGATGCCCTTCCTGACACATCCTTAAAGGGATTTGTGTCTCCTCCCAGGATCTTTCTCTTGTTAGGCAAATGTGTAAACCACTACACTATGGGGCTACTACTCTCTCTAAATATATGAGTTGATAATGTCAATCAAACGATCAGCAACAGGTTTGATCAAATTTTAAGTTGTACAATGCAATTAAAAATTCAATTAAGGTTAACACTAAGTGTTCATAAAGAAAAGCCATTAATCCCCAACAAAGTGCTCCCATCTTGAAAAAAAAAAAGAATAAATTAAAAAAATTAAAAATTTAATGAGCTTTATTATGGATATGCATATTCCAGCATGGTCTCACTGATTTCAGTGAGCCTGCAGCAGGCAGTAACATCAGTAAAGTTTCATATATTAAAATCGTGCATAAAATAGACACACACTTGCCTCCAGCCACAATAAATATAAAACACACCACCAAGGGCAGATGCTCACAGGCAAAAACAAACAGCTGCTTCTCGTTGTCAAGGAGAGTGTGAGGAATGTGTTGCCCGTAAGCAGAATTAAGTCATTATTTCAAAGACATAAATCATCTCTTCACTCAGATGAGTAACAGTTTCTGTAACTATGATGAGTTGCAGTTTTCACACTAAAATCATAGGTCTTAGAGACATTTAATAATAGATACAGCCTGGAGGAAAGAGCTTGTAGCAACAAAACTTAAAACTGCTGTCAGCTGCTTAATGCTATAATGATACTAATTGCTTTCAGTGAACTGTTTGTAACTAAAGATTATCATGTGAGCATGTTTCATTCTTTTGAGAGGGAATAGGTGCAGTGCAGGACAACTGCACATGTTTTAAGATCAAATTTAAGACTTTTAATACCTTTCTAAGAGCTACACAAACAAAACAAAACTATGTAAGCTATTTTATATCTGTCTCTTACAGAAACATCACCTTGAAAGCAGCATGAATGTCGCTGTTGTAACTTGTAGGAATGATGCTGCCTTATTGTGTATGGAACAAATCAATGAAATATTTGGTTAAACAGAGCCTGTGACTTTATGTCCAACATTACTGTGTGTAATCCAACCAGAGCTTATGTAGTAGCATCAGCAGCAGACATGAAAGCCTTCATTGCTTTTCTGATTTCTTTCTGAAAAATTCATTTCTGATTTCATATGGGACTCTGCTGCTTTACTGTAATTCCTATTGTCTCAAGTTTAAAAGTTCTTAAACACTTCTTGCAAGTCCCCTCTAAATTTATTTTTTATTTTATTTATGTTGGAGTAATATGTCCCCAACTTTCTAGCTTCTTATTTCTTCTTTGTTTTCAGTTTGTGATGCAGTACCTATTATGTCAATGCAAAATGTAACGAGCAAATGTCTAGAAAAAGACAGGAACATAGTAGTAATTATAACAGCTTTGCTGTTAAAAGTAAGCACAGTATATCCTTAAAATTCAGTCCAAGGTGTAAATTAGACCTGTGTGTTTATTGATTTATTCTAGCTATGGAGAATTTCAAGGAAGTTTGTTTTTTTTAAATCAATCACTAGGGTAAGTATGTATGTACAGTGGGGCAAAAAAGTATTTAGTCAGCCACCAATTGTGCAAGTTCTCCCACTTAAAAAGATGAGAGAGGCCTGTAATTTTCATCATAGGTATACCTCAACTATGAGAGACAAAATAAAAAAAGAAAATCCAGAAAATCACATTGTCTGATTTTTAAAGAATTTATTTATTTATTTATTTATTATGCAACACGGACTTTCAACTCCCTCCAAAGATTTTCTATGGGGTTGAGATCTGGAGACTGGCTAGGCCACTCCAGGACCTTGAAATGCTTCTTACGAAGCCACTCCTTCGTTACCCGGGAGGTGTGTTTGGGATCATTGTCATGCTGAAAGACCCAGCCACGTTTCATCTTCAGTGCCCTTGCTGATGGAAGGAGGTTTTCACTCAAAATCTCACGATACATGGCCCCATTCCTTCTTTCCTTTACACGGATCAGTCGTCCTGGTCCCTTTGCAGAAAAACAGCCCCAAAGCATGATGTTTCCACCCCCATGCTTCACAGTAGGTATG
>VUQS01067220.1:0-12561 GCA_015108495.1 Heterochromis multidens | reverse complement strand
ACATGAAATTGTCCAAAATGTCTTGGTATGCTGAAGCAATAAGAGTTCCTTTCACTGGAACTAAGGGGCCGAGCCCAACTCCTGAAAAACAACCCCACACCATAATCCCCCCTCCACCAAACTCATACTTGGCACAATGCAGTCAGACAAGTACCATTGTCCTGGCAACTGCCAAACACAGACTCGTCCATTAGATTGCCAAATGGAGAAGTGTGATTCGTCACTTCAGAGAACATGTCTCCACTGCTCTAGAGTCCAGTGGCAGCGTGCTTTACACCACTGCATCCAACACTTTGCATTGTGCTTGGTGATGTAAGGCTTGGCTGCAGCTGCTCAGCCATGGAAAACCATTCCATGAAGCTCTCTACACACTGTTCTTGAGCTAATCTGAAGGCCACATGAAGTTTGAAGGTCTGTAGATATTGACTCTGCAGAAAGTTGGCGACCCCTGCGCACTATGTGCCTCAGCATCCGCTGACCCCGCTCTGTGATTTTACGTGGCCTACCACTTCGTGGCTGAGTTGCTGTCGTTCCCAATCACTTCCACTTTGTTATAATACCACTAACAGTTGAGTGTGGAATATTTCATGACTGGACTGAGAGCGAGCCATTCTTTCACAAATGTTTGTAGAAGCAGTCTGCACGACTAGGTGCTTGACTTTATACACCTGTGGCCATGGAAGTGATTGGAACACCTGAATTTAATGATTTGGATAGGTGAGTGAATACATTTGGCAATATAGTGTATATATGCCCAGTCCTACTTTCTTAATAAGCTGCAAATGACTGTTTCAATAATTTCCACCCATTGTAACACATTAGGTAAAATAATACAGGCAAACAAAATGTTACATTTTTTCTAAGTAACACTTTCAGAGTATTAATGTAAACTTACCAGCTTCTGCTAACATTTTTTATAATATTCACTAATCATTCCAGATCTCTGAGAATGTTTTGTTCTGTGATTGGTAGAGAGTGGCACCACTTTTAAGCTTTCATTGATATCATTTGTAAATTATTGCTTTAAACCTTCAACCCATGTTAACAGAAAAGGAGCTTCAGAGAAATACCTTTTACCTACATCTGAATACAATCAGCCGCAGTGGACAGTATTTGAAGAATCTGACTGTAGCTGTCTGTGTTTGACTCCCATCAGACCGACCGTCCTTGCTGTGCTGCTTGTTATTATTTGGCGTTCTGCCTAAATGCCTTCACTGCCTCAGACAAACCGTGAAACGCTGTGCTGCTCTGAATGCCTCCTCAGTTTTTACCGCCACTGTAAAGATGTGACTGCAGCAACAAACAGCGCGCCGCAAATCATCCAGACAGCCACTAAACGTGGATACCAAACCTCTGCCTCTGCTTGGGTGTGTGTCACAGAGGGTGCATTATGCCTTCTGACAAGGGTAATAAGATTGTAGAGTTGCTGCTGTGAGAAAACTTTTCAAAGATACAGGAGAGCAGGGATTCTCTATAAGTGTCTTTAAACTTTCAAGAGTGAAATCTAGGAGTACGACTGCTACAAAACAAATATACAGATGCACTGGATGAAAGGTGAAGAATATTAAACTGGTGTTTAACTTGTAGGCAAAAGTTGCTGAAAAGCTCCAGATCAAACACAGCAGTTGCAACTGACTTATAAACTGCTGTTTCCAAAGTTAATAACAAACTGTCAGTGACTCTATTGCCCAATCAGAGAACAGTGCTCAGTCAGGTGGTTACAGTACTCACAGTCAAGGTGACTCTGTCTGATCCCCTCCACATCTTCAGCATGAATGAACTGGTAGCACCTCTTCCCCACAATGTCCACTGGAGTCAGGTCCATGTAGTCACTGATTCTGAAACAAAGTTCCACAATGAAAGCATTTATGTATAATAAATAAATGTACACATTCACATGTACACATAGGTCCTAAAAGACAGATAGACTTCCTGATTGCCACTCTGAATGTTCAGAAACAAGTAAACAAGTAGTTTGAAAGCACAGTCCGTTTTCAATTTCTGACATTTCACTTCTTAAATTAAGCTTCGCAGGTTTCACTTGTCACAAACGTTTTAGCCATCAGTGGATTTTTATGCTACTTTCAAGAAAACCCCCCCACCACACACTGGTCATGCCATTGCGCTTTCTGAAATGTCTTTAAAGCTTTGGTTGCGTTTGCTTTTTTAATTTTTGTTTCATATTTTCCAAAATGTTGTGTTTTCTGACACCTCCGTTTTTCAAAATGTCTTCATGCTTTACAGAACGTTGCTGTTGTCTTTTCATTTTTGTTGATATGTTTCTGAAATGTTCTGAAATGGCCCCTCAGGGCCACCATATCTATTAACCAGTGGTCAGCAAAGAATGAAGAAAGAATGTAATTGGTGAATAATCTAAAATTCAATAACAAACATTATGCTTACTCCTTTACAAGTGGAAGATATTTCTGCAGGGGAATTGTTGATAAAAAAAAACAAACAGTTGTACCAAATATCCACTTCTCCATGTTATGTTCTGTTACTTCGCTGTGGATGATAATCTTGCATCCATATCGCAACACAGATGGCTGCATGAAAGTGGAAATGTTGTGAAACTTTGAAATACATAGCTTGTCACACTGAGACAATTTTCTCTCTGCAGTTCTGGTATTCGATGATTACAAAGTCTGATTCAGGGAAGAAAGAAAAAACCTAATAAACCCAACAACAGAGACTGAAGCTGTCTGTCTATTGTACAGGTAACACACATGAGCTTTAAAAAGCTTTAATTTGAACAAATTTGCCACAGGATAGACAGAACAATTTCCCCGGTTTCATTGTGACAGCGAGTGGGCGGTGGGAGGACTAATGTCTGGCAGGCAGATAACAGCACACTCTGTTCTTTAGAAAAACCCATCCTCCCATTTTCTCATTCTCTTAGAAACTCATCCTCAAAATGGGGCTGTAATGGGAGCGACACTTGCCTGTTCACCACAGAGACGCTTTCTGTCGCTGCACACTGAATATCATCATCTGCCTCGCATTGTATCCCTTTTTCCACCCACCAATAAAGCAATCTGCCTACTATCATTTTCCCCTCCTCTCTTTCTATAATAAAACATGAAGGGGTTTTTTTGCCTGATATGAATCTCCTTGGTTGGCCGGTTAACTCCTCCGTGAGATCCTGATACCTATCCGTTTTATCTGGACAGAGCGAAGGAGATAGATCCATCAGAGACATATTTCACTGTTAAACCAGGGAGGATTGGGTCAGATTTCTCATGAATAAGATGCTCTGACAAGGGAGACAACTTTTTTTCTTGAACAGCAGGTGTGAAAGATGAATGCAGAAGTAGTCAGTCAAATCTTTTATTAATATACTTTTTTGTGATATTTAATCACAAAATAAGAGCAGCACTTCAAAAAGTCCAATCAAAATAAATTGAGATGTGTGCTGAACAGATAAAAAGCTTCCCTTGTAGGCAAATCTTTTTAAATTGGCCTTAAACATATAATTTACTTAGCAATACCAACCTCTATTCATGTGTATTAGCCTAATTATATGTACACATATATGTGCCTTCTATCTATTCTTTCTCATTCTATCTATCTATTATATATATATTCCTCTTTCATACACAACCATAAAAAACTGATTTCACTAGAAATACATTTGCAGGCATGAAAAAAAACCACCTTCTTTAAATTCTAACGTTTTACTTATCAGGACATATAAAACATATCAGGACATTAAAAATCTGGAAATAAACATGACCTCAGATGAACAACAACTCATGACAAATTACACCATGTTTTTATTTCTTTAACAAAAACTAAGCCAACATACAGAAGCAGTATGTGAAAATAAGTACTGCTTCCATAGGAATTAAGATGGAAAGTAGCAGCCAGGTACTAATAATCAAATACACTTAACTGATTAACTGATCATCAGCCACTGTCGCTGTCTCTATAAAAGCAGAAGTTTTGGGAGTTTGCAGTTCTGGAGCATTCAGGTGTGTGTTAACACAATGCTAAAGAAGAAAGACATCAGTAATGATCTTAAAGTAACAATTCTTGCTGCTCATCAATCTGGGAAGAGTTATAAGGCCATTTCCAAACAGTTTGAAGTCCATCATTGAATAATGAGAAAGATTATTAAGTGGAAAACATTTAAGACAGTTGCCAGTCTTCCCAGGAGTGGACATCCCAGGAAATTCACCCCAGAGTCAGATTGTGCATGGTCAGAGAAACTGCAAAATACCCAAGAGCTGTGTGTAAGACCCTACAGGCCTCAGTCAGCATGTTAAACGTTAAAGTTCATATAATTAGAAAAAGACTGAACAAAGATGACTTGTTTGGAAAGGTTTCCAGGTGAAAGCCTCTTCTCTCTACAAAGAACATAGCAGCACAGCTTAGGTTTGCAAAATTGCATCTGGAACTTCTGGAACATTCACTGTAAATTCTAATTAGTTAACCTTACTAAGAAAAAGCATGCAAACTTAGTAAAGACTACTCAGAATTACTATTTTAGACAACTAATGTGAAAGTTCCTCCAACATATGATTTCTTAGATTTCTTAGTTACTTGAACGGGAGTCTCATTTACTTGATAAAACCATGCAAACCGATTGCTTAAAAAAAGCTTAAAAAAAAGTTAGTGTTAAGCGTTACTCGTGTTATTTAAGTGTTTCAGAAATCTATAGAGATAAATAAAAACAGGTCCATTCTCTTAAAATAGTCGCATATATATACAGTTACATATGATAAACAAGAAGCACTCTGAGAGTGCAAACCTCTGCCAAGGCAGCTCACTCTCTGGGCAGTATTCACTTTTAAGGAAACAGTATTGTATTTTGTTTATATTCATTTTGTTTTCTTTGTTCTTTTTAAACATACTTTAAGAAGTTTGTAGTGCAGTAAAAACAAGTGCAAAGTGCAGGCTTTAGTTATTTACCCTGTTGAAACCCATTTTAACATGCGACATAATTTTAAATATAATTATTATTATTATTTTTTATTTATGTGGATATAGTACATGTGTAGCATGTTTAGTAAATTCATTTAAATGTTTAGTAATAAACATCAAGTGAAAAACCTTTTTGATCACAAGTTCATTTTATTTTCCAAAACAAATTATACATTCATTATTCAGGAATATTGTACGTGTTTTCAAGTTGTTATGTACTTAAACGGTTATACTGTTACTGTAATGTACATAACAAAGTCATAATAATACAATACAAACAATGGAAATAAGAAACATAGTTTTAAATAGCTCTATATAGCATTATTGTCACTTTGACCTTCAGATCAATCTATTGACCTCGAAGGAGAGGTCAGAGGTCAAATGTGACATAATATTTTAAATCTTTATACAGTACTTTCTATATGTTGACAATACACACCATACTTGTAAGAATCATAGTTTCTAAGTTATAAGGCTTTTTGTCAATTTTCAACCAGTAAATCATTAAATTGACCTTGAAGACCTTGGTGGATGTAAGGCAAATTTTAATGGACTGTTAACATGACCCCACTCTACACCCCTACTAAGTTTGATCAGAATTCATTCAAAAATTTTTGAACTATCGTGTTTACAGACAGAAAGATGACATGCTCACACGCATGCAAACGCTACCAAAAACATAACCTCCTTGGCAGAGGTAATAAAAACACAGTTCAAAATACAGTCACATGCATATTTTACTTTCTTTATTTCTAAACTGAGGCTGCCCATCTGAAAATCAAATTTACATCAGTGGAGGTATCAGTAGAAAGAGCCTGACAGTTAAGTGTGACATTTGTGACATAACATAAAAACTGTGCAGGAGGCCCAAATGGCAGAAAAAAGGTTTAATCTGCACAAGTTGGCACTACTGACGTCTAAAATGTCACAAAGCATCATTTCGTTTCATGTGTGATTATTTAAAACCATATGTGCAAATATCTTTTTAGTTACATTCAAACTCTAAACGCTTGTAATTCTACAAGTTTGCAAATTTGATGGAAGTCTTATCTTTTCTGTCCCAAGCCAAGTATTAGTCTTTGAATGAATGTGAAAGTGTTTTTCATGGCCTTAGTGTAGTCCATGCGTAAAACATTAACAGTCTAAACAAGAGGCAAGTACTTGAGGTAGGTTCTTGAGACCATCCATTAAAATACCTCCATCAGAAATGATGTCAGTAGACTCTGGATCAAGGTGGAAAGGATTTGGAGAGACAGTCACAGCTTCATTGGTGACAGTCAGCCCCCCCAACAGACCCCAGACCTCAGTGTCAGAAGCCTGTTTAAAAGCAAACAAAACCAACAGATGATCAGCTTTGCAAATGTATTCACAGTAAATATGTTTATACACAAAAAAAAACAGCTTGAAAAAACTATAAAAAATATTTTTTAACTAATTAAAGAGCAAGGTAAATGTTATGATTTCATACTATTCCACCACTTTAGTTGTTATCCATCCACTTGAGTCCAGTAACTGAGGTAGGCTAAACCATTCATTGCTGAAGATGAATGAAGTCAACTGTGATTTGGTGCTTTCTACTCAAGAAAAATCCTCCCCAGTGTCTCCCTCCTGTCTCTCCTCATGGTGGAAACCCTGAAGTACTTTACAAAAAATAAAAGAAGCACAAGATGAGTAGAAGTTAGTCTGCAGTCCACCTTGTGCTGAACTCATATGTATACAATTAGAATTTATCTCTTAATTTAACTCTCAATAAGATACCTGCACATCCAAAGCAAAGTCCCCAGAACTCTATGTGGTTCCTTTAGATGCAGCTACAAAAAATTTACCAGTGATGTAGATGTTAAGAGGGTGACAGTAAGGCTTCATGGTGCACATTCCTGTCACATCTGACCTGTAGAACCGACCAGTGAACAGACAGAGTATGACTTCATGAAACATTCAAAAGCTATAGTACAAATAAGTTCACAAAGACAATAAAAACACTACCATGTTTGATAGTACAGCTAACAGTTACTGACCTGAGAAGGGAAAATCCACAGGGTAACTGTTATCAACAGCAATGGACCACAAAACCTGACAGAATACTGTAAATATGCAATACTACTTTAAAATAGCAACCTAAGTTTTATAATTTAAGAGTTATAGTTTGCAATTATACTGTATGGTATTTTAGATTCTTAGACCCTAGATATTGTATTTATGTCAATTCATCTACAATATGACTATAATCTACTAACCCAAATTGAGTATAATAACAAGGAGACAACCTATAGAGAGAATTCAGACACTTAAAGACCTAGCCATATCAGTTTAATTATGACACGTTTCAATTCTCCAGGGTAATTGATTCTGGTTTTAAAAATTAGATTTAAAATCAGGATTCAAATCGTAGGGTCAGATTTGATGGTTAATAACCTGCCAGTACTGCTACAACAAGTTTTATTTAGAGTTGCCTCTGCAGCTAACACAGTCAGTGCTGTCATTATTTGCATAGAGATAACTGCTATAAACACCTGAGTACCAAACTGCATTCACTGTCAACTTCAGTAAAACAGAAAACAAGTGAAAAACTTTTTGGCTTTTCACTTTCAATTGAAACAAAATGTTTTCGGGCACTCAGTGGACAGTGGTATGGATAGCTAGTGTTTACTGCCAAAACAAGCCTCAACACATTCATCGAGTCAAACTTCATCCAGTAACTTAATTGTTTAAGTCTAATTGTGCAGCAACTAGCTAAGTTAGCTAGTTGCTAGTTAAATTGACTTTAACAAATGTTAAATAATGTTGGCTGGACTGAGAAACAAATTTAAATACCTTTATTACTAGTGTGATAACTTACCTTATTGTTCTTCAAAAGAGAAAATATGTCTCCAAAAAGTGGTCAATATCCAAGGTCAACATTGTAAAGAAGAGCTTGCCAAAATTCCTCCACAATGATATGAGAACTGATACGGTCATACAGAAAACAATTACTTCAAGATACTTCAAGTTATTGCTGTTAAAAGTAGTTCTACAAGCTACTGAATCATGGGGTGTACTTACTTTTTCACAACCTGCTTCTGCATTTTTTTTAAGCTTTTGTTAAATAAATAATGACAGCGTAATATGTGGTGTTGTTGTTCATCTCAGGTTGTATTTAAGTATTATATTAGGATCTGGTATAGACTAGATTCTATGTTATTATGTTCTGACATGTGAAACCTTAGAACTGAAAGAAGTTGTACTTTCTTTTTACCTGGCATTGCACAGAAGACCAGAGAGGACAAAGGTATAAAATCCTTATTAACAATGACTGCATAATAAATGAATAAAAACTGAAAGTTTGCTTAACATCAACTCATGACAACTCATCATCAAACACCCCAGGTTTGTGACACAACCAAAGTGTGTGTGTGTGTGTGCGTGTGTGTTTCTTTGTGTCATATGACAAACACAAGACAACCAGATGTCCTTAGCTCAAAGAACATGTGATCAGTAAAAACAAATGGAAAAAACATGTTGTCTGAGAAAGTTTTCATTTATTTGTATGATCTATAAACTATATATAAACTATAATAAGTGAACCAAATTATGAAATACAAACTAAAAAACATCTAATAAAACAAAATGGACTTGGTTGTAGTGAAATTATGTCAGAAACAATTTAAATATCCTTATAAAACAATCACATACAAAATAAGAACCAAAATTATAGTTAAAGCCCTATATATGAGTTGTTTTTTGTAGCAGCTATTATGTACACTTTTGAATTCCAAAAATGACAAAAAAAACCAACTCAGTGTTTCTGCTCTACCTGTTCTCGCAGTAGACAATCTTTAGGTCCATGTTGACTCGCGTGACGAACATTTGGCAGTCGATGCGAACCTCGTTGATTGTTGGTGGCGGGAGAGCGTGAGCCACCGCCACCATCCCCATGATTTGATTGGGCACCGAGCGGCTGTGCGTCAGAGCCATTCTGATCCGCAGACGCCCTGTGACGTGGATCACCTGAAGGAGAAAAACCAAGCAAAGGAAGTCAGAGAACTTTTTCATATGAAAACAAGCAGTCACCTAGATTACTTTCTGTACATTGAGAATCAGAATGAACGATAATGAGAAGAAGGCACCAACTAAGCATATCTCTGAGACTTTTTATAACTGAAAACTGTAAAGAGCTAATAACCAGTGTCAATATATGTGTACAGTATGTAAGTGCAAGTGTGTGCAGTGATATATAAATATGTATGTGAATATCTGTTTGTATCTTAGTCTCTACTGTGATTTTAATGTGCTCTGTTATCATGGGGTGGCTGTAGCCTAGGAGGTAGAGCAGGTCCTCTACTAATTGGAAGACCGGTTCTTCGATCCCCCGCTCTTCTAGTCTGCATGTCGAAGTATCCTTTAGGAAGATACCGAACCCCAAGTTGCCCCCAATTCATTCTTTGGAGTGTATGAGGTGAGCAAAAAGTGCTTGTTTGAATGTGTGCAAATGGGTAAAAAAAGCACTTTGAGTGCTCAAATAGAGTAGAAAAGTGCTATATAAGTACCAGTCCATTTAGGTCTCCCAAGTGTTATGCTACTAAACTGTAAAATTATACTTCTATCTTTATGAGGACACTAGCACTTATTCCTTACCTTAAACATAAATAAATGCCCAAATGCCCAACATCAATTACCAAAAACCCAAACAAAACCTTTATCCTGAACTCTCAAATCGAGTCTGAGTTCTCAAAGAACCATTCACATGTGTGTCCTCCAAAATTAAGGACCACATAAAATATCCTCACGTGTCCTAACCCAAAAGCAACAACATAAATTGGTCCTCGTAAAGACTGGTTATTTCACACCTAAGCTGAAAGGGCAAAAATAAAAGTACTTCCTGTGTTTTTGGAAGCACTGATAGTGTTAGAAGTGATTCTCTATTCCATTCATGTTTCAGACAATGTATTAATGAAATCTGTAAGTTCTTTTTTGTGATTTTGTTTTGTCATTGACAGCTTGAAGTCTTTCCACTGCTGTCTGCCATCATTCCTGAAGAGAATTGAGTGTATTAGTCTGGGATAAACCATGAGTGACCCCACATACACACACACTCACGCACAAACAAGACAGCCCACAGAATCCCCTTTAATCCGGCCTCTCGATCTGCAAGTAGTGAGACGGTCACAGAGCTTAGAGTCCTGATGTTACACCTATACATGCACATTTTCTTTATGCAAAAAAAGGACACACCTAAGTATGGGAACAAGATCAAACCAAGGTTATTGTAACCGCAAAAGTGGAAGGAAAACAGACAAGTCCTTTGTAAAAGAAATTCAAAGTTCTGTTGTCACTTTCATCTAGCATTTGTTAAAAACTTGCTTCTGTACACTTTATACAGTTTCTGTACACATCAATTTTTAGTCTCTTAGAAATTTCCATAAATTTGAACAGATTCATTTCATTCAGATCAGACTACAAGTAGATCCTTATTATCTTCATTAAAAAAATCTTCATGGACTAGTACCTCCCTACCTGGTAAAACTTCTGAGTCCCTACGTTCCTCTACAGGCATTCAGATCACAGGATGCAGGTGACCTAACCACACCAAATATAAACAAACAGCCTACAGGCTGCAGACCATTTTTACACAGAGCTCCAGAACTGGAATAACTGAAATGTTCAAATCAAACCTGGAGACCACCACCTGATGAAGCCAATAGAGCCACATCATCCGCAAAAAACAGAGATGAGATCCTGAGGCCACCAATGTGGAAGCCTTCCACCATTTGGCTCTGCCTAGAAACTCTGTCCATAAAGATTATGATTATGATCAGAATCTGTGACAGAGGGCAGCCCTGGCAAAGTCACCAGGAATGAGACCAACACAGGTGGACTATATTCTGTGCAGAAGGTGCAAGAGATAGGAGACTGCAAGGAGTTGTCAGGGGAGAATGTATCTGGGCAGCATCGGATGGTAGTCTTTAGGATGTCTTTGAAAATTAAGAAGAGGAAGTGAGTGAATGGTGGAAGTTGAAGAAGGAAGAATGTTGCACAGAGTTCAGGGAGGAATTGAGCGGCTCTGGGTGGTAGGGAAGAGTTACCAGATGACTGGGAAAGTATAGCTGAAGTGTTGACGGAGACTGCAAAGAAGGTGGTTGGTGTATTTTCTGGACAGAAGAAAGAAGACAAGGATACTTGGTGGTGAAATGAGGAAGTGCAGGAAAGTATCCAAAGGAGGGATTAGCAAAGGAACAATTGGATAGTCAGGAAGATGAAGAAAGTAGATAGGAGTACTGGGAGGCTAGGTATCCAAAGGAAGAGGTGGCAAATGAAAAGGCTTATAGTGATTTGTATGTGATGCTGAAGACTAAGGAAGGAGAAAAGGACTTGTATTGATTTGCTAGGCTGAGAGATTGAGCTGGAAAGGATGTGCAGCAGGTTAGGGTGACTAAGGATAGAGATGTAAATATATAGTGAAGAGAGTGTGCAGAGAAGATGAAAGGAGAACTTTGAGGAGCTCATGAATTAAGAAAATGAGAGAGAGAGGAGGATGGATGGAGGACAGTTAGTGAATCAGGAAGTACAAAAGATTAGTAAGGAGGAAGTGAGGGCAGCTATGAAGAGGATGAAGAGTGGTAAGGCAGTTGGTACAGATGACATACCTGGTGAGGTATGGAGACGTCTAGGAGAGAGGGCAGTGGACTTTTAGCCAGATTGTTTAAAACAATCTTGGAGAGCGAGAAGATGCCTGAGGAATGGAGAAGTGTACTGGAACTGATTTTCAAGAACAAGGGTGATCTACAGAGATGTAGTAACTACAGAGGGATACAGTTGATACAGTTGTTGAAGCTAGGTTGAGAAGAGAGGTGACATTCAGTGAATAGTGACAATCAGCAACAGTATGGCTTCCTGTCAAGAAAGAGCACCACAGATGCAATGTTTGCTTTGAGAGTGTTGATTGAGAAATATAGATAAGGTCAGAAGGAGTTGCACTGTGTCTTTGTGGATCTAGAGGAAGCATATGATAGGACGCCAAGAGAAGAACTGGGGTACTGTATGAGGAAGTCAGGAGTGGCAGAGAAGCATGTGAGGATGGTGCAGGGCATGTATGAGGGCAGTGAGACACCAGGAATCTGCTCTGAGCCCCTTCTTGTTTGCAATGGTGATGGATAAGTTGACAGATAAATTCAGACAGGAGTCTCTGTGGACTATTATCTTTGCAGACGACATTGTGATGTGTAGTGAGAGTAGGGTGCAGGTGGAAGAGAGCCTAGAGAGGTATGCTCTGGAGCTACAGTGGTGTGAAAAAGTATTTGCCCCCTTCCTAATTTCTTAGTTTTTTGCATATTTGTCCCACTTACATGTTTCAGATCATCACACAAATTTTCATATTAGACAAAGATAACCTGAGTAAATGCAAAATGCAGTTTTTAAATGATGATTTCATTTATTAAGGGAAAAAAGCTATCCAAACCTACCTGGCCCTGTGTGAAAAAGTAATTGCCCCCTAAACATAATAACATAAGAACTGCAATCAAGTGTTTGTGATAACTGGAAATGAGTCTTTCACATCACTGTGGAGGAATTTTGGCTCACTCTTCTTTGCGGAATTGTTTTATTTCAGCCACATTGAAGGTTTTTACAGCATGAACGGCCTGTTTAAGATCATGCCAAAGC
>VUQS01067219.1:0-13300 GCA_015108495.1 Heterochromis multidens | reverse complement strand
CAGTGAATCATGGTGAGAGTCATTATCCACAAATGGAGAAAACTTGGAACAGTGCTGAACCTTCCCAGGAGTGGCCGGCCTACCAAAATTACTCCAAGAGTGCATCGACAATTCATCCAGGAGGTCACAAAAGAACCCAGAACAACATCTACAGAACTGCAGGCCTCACTCGTCTCAGTTAAGGTCAGAGTTCATGATTCAACAATAAGAAAGAGAGTGGGCAAAAACGGCATCCATGGGAGAGTTTCAAGGAGAAAACCACTGCTGACCAAAAAGAACATAAAGGCTCGTCTCATATTTATCAAAAAAAAACATCTTGATGATCCCCAAGACTTTTGGGAAAATATTCCGTGGACTGACGAGACAAAAGTTGAAGTTTTTGGAAGGTTTGAGTTCCGTTACATCTGGTATCAAACTAACACAGTATTTCATAAAAAGAACATCATACACCAACAGTCAAACACGGTGGTGGTAGTGTGATGGTCTGGGGCTGCTTTGCTGCTTCAGGACCTGGATGACTTGCTGTTATTGATGGAACCATGAATTCTGCTCTCTACCAGAAAATCCTGATGTGTCCGGCCATCAGTTCATGCCCTGAAGCTCAAGCACACTTGGGCTATGCAGCAGGACAATGATCCAAAACACACCAGCAAGTCCACATCTGAATGGCTCAAAAAAACAAAATGAAGGTTTTGGAGTGGCCTAGTCAAAGTCCAGACTTAAATCTCATTGAGATGCTTTGGCATGACCTTAAACAGGCTGTTTGTGCTCGAAAACCTTCCAATGTGGCTGAAATAAAACAATTCTGCAAAGTAGAGTGGGCCAAAATTCCTGGTGATGTGAAAGACTCATTGTCAGTTATCACAAACACTTGGTTGCAGTTCTTGCTGCCAAGAGTGGTACAACCAGTTATTAGGTTTAGGGGGCAATTTTCACTTTTTCACACAGGGCCAGGTAGGTTTGGATAACTTCTTTTCCCCCAATAAATGAAGTCATCATTGAAAAACTGAAAACTAAAAACATCATTAAAAAATATGTTATACTGTATTAATAATGAAAATCATTATTCAAAACATTTTATATTGTATTTGGGTTATCTTTGTCTAATATTAAAATTTGTTTGATGATTTAAAACATGTAAGTTTGACAAATATGCAAACAAATATGACATCAGGAAGGGGGCAAATACTTTTTCATAGCATTGTACATGGCACGCGTTTGTGCCCAACTGGTTCTTACATTCCTGTGGATACCCACATACATACCAGATACAGCTTAGACCATGACCCCTTTCACATATAAATATAAAACTTGTTAAAACTGCAACCACAGCATATCTGAAAATAAAATAAAATAAATAAAGCAGCTGTTGTTGTTTTTTTATTTTGGTTATAATGGTTTAAGTCACTTTTTTTTAGTACTAGGGTTACTGCATTACACTGCTATTGACAATAACGGTGCTTTTTAAGAAAAAATTAAATACTGATTTTAATTTTCTAATCATTTTTCAAATGCTGTCACATTACGGGACAGCACATTTTAGACCCATTTTTATAATCCATTTACCTGCTAAATTTGCACATCTTTTAAACTCCAAAACCATCCTTTTGAATTAGAAGTCTCATTGATTAAACCCAAGCTGAGATGATCCAGGTTCAAGAACTTAGAACAAGTGATTTTTAACATGGAGCAAACCATCGCTGGCTCAAAACCAGGAGGAGACACAAATCCCTTGGGTGCTGCATCAGGAATGGCATCTGGTATAAAAATATACCATATGAATAAGGGAGCAGCAAAAAGTAGCTCAACATAAATATGTGTTGAGCAACTGGTAGAGTGATCTTGATTTCTTATTTTAATCTGAATTTGATTCTATTGTTTATATATTTGAGATTTAATAGGGCCGCAAGCAGAAAAAAAAAATCCAGTAGCATACAGAGCCTCCAACAAAACCTATATTTCATTTTAGGATTACTAAAGGTATCTACAGTTTGTACTCTGCCCTTATGAAGCTCCTATAATACCATTGAACTTTATTGCAGGGCTGCTTTACAACTATTATTTACAGTTGAAGGAGTCCCACCATCAATGATTTGTATTTTTAACTGCTGTTTAATACTTGATAGAATATCTTTCAACATGTCTTCTAGTATTGCTGGATGTAATAGCAAAGAATGGATTTACACCCAGACAAGATAGCCACTCAGACTTCAGTGGGGCGACGGAGCCTCGACAGCGGCAGAACATGAATGAGCACACCAGACCTGAAGAAAAGCCCGCCGACTCCTCAAAATCCTACACAGCTGATCAGCTAGAAGCTGTGAGAAGGTACATAAGACTGCTGATTTCATAAACATGCTGTTGGTTAGAATAAACTCTTTATTTTATGGGTCTATTGACATATTGTCAGTCATCATGTTGTGATTGAAATTTGCAATCATGTTTTCTCTGCACAGCATAAAACAATGTAAAGACTTTTATGAAATTCTCGGGGTCCAGAAAGATGCCTCAGAGGATGAACTGAAGAGATCATATAGGAAACTTGCTTTGAAATTCCATCCGGACAAGAATCATGCTCCAGGTGCAACAGAGGCGTTTAAAGGTAAGAAATTAACCAAACTCACCAGAGGATAATATCGTGCTTACAGAAAGCATCTTAAAACAGTTTCATATTCTTACTTTATAACAGCTATTGGCAGCGCGTACGCCGTTCTGAGCAATGTTAACAAAAGGAGACAGTACGATCAATGTGAAGAAGAAAGAAGACATCCCTCCAGACACAGTCCAGACAATGGAAACTTTGAGCCAGATATTTCACCCGAAGAGCTCTTTAATATGTTCTTTGGAGGAGGTTATCCATCAAGTTAGTGTCATTGTTTGGTGTTTCCATATTATGCATGTGAGATACAGTATTTCATTGCAAATTTATATTTGTTTTGATGCTTTTATTAACTGCTAAATGTGTTAAATCAAACTAGGTAATGCTCACGTGTACAATAATGGGCGGATGCGTTACCAAAGGCGGGAGAGAAGAGAGCGACAGCGGGATGTAAGTTTGATACTTGTAATTAGAATTCAAACCTACAAATAAAGTAGTTTGCTATGTTTACCAGCAGGGGGAGACATTTAATCATCTGCCATTTTACCAGCTGAGGTTTCTCTCAGAGATTGTTTGTGTGTAATGTGTGTGTGTGTGTGTGTCTGTAACATGTTTTTCTGCAGGGAGGTCTCGCCCTCTTCGTGCAAGTCATGCCCATCCTCATCCTGGTTATTGTGTCGGCTCTCAGTCAGATAATGGTCAACAGCCCCTCCTACAGCCTCAGCTTCAGGCCGTGAGTGTGATCCCTGTTCTGAACTCCTGTCCAAAAAGGATCTAAAGTAACACAACTAACTGTTGTTCTACAAAACGGCGAGGGACTTAGACAAAAGATTATCTCCACATTACATAAATCTCAGCACAATCCAACCCAGATACTTTTTTTTTTCACGATACTGCTACTTCCACTCGATTTTTGCATAAGCTGGGTGGTTGTGTTATATTTGCCATCACAGTATTTGCAGTTATGTTTCTTCTTCAGGCCCATTGTATTGATTTGATGCTACCTCTATTAGTTCCAATTAATCACAGACCCCTTCTTGTGTATGCTGCCGTCATGTGTCTGGTCACCTTCCCTGTACACTGACTTTGTGTTTCAGATATCCGTCTGTAGTTTCTGGCCCTGCTGTAAACCATTGTCAGCAGTGACTCATGTTAACAGAGACAGATGGTGCAAGATCTGTGCTGCGTTCTGTCATATGATAACACTCCCACACTCTGGCCTATCGTTACGCAGGTCAGCAGGTTATTCACACAAGAGGCTGACTGAGAACTTGAAGGTGCCATATTATGTGGGGGAGCAGTTCTCCAAAGAGTTCACTGGTGTGAATTTGAAAAATTTGGAGCGGACAGTGGAGGATGATTATATTTCCAACCTTCGCAACAACTGCTGGAAGGAGAAACAACAAAGTATGAAAACAAATGATTCTTTTATGTGAATTTAAGCACGAATATTGACCCAATGGCCATACCATTATCAGTTTTGAGAGAACTATTAATTCACAAATTTGTGAATTTTTTGTGTGTGTGTTTTTTGTTTTTTGTTTTGGCAGAGGAAGGAATGCTATACAGAGCTCGCTATTTTGGGGACAGCGATCTATACCAAAGAGCACAGAGGGCTCGCACACCAAGCTGCGCCAAGTTGTCCGAGATCACAGCTTCTTTACATGGCTGAAAATGCTTTCATGATTCAAAGCAAGTTCTCCAAACTCTGAATATTTTCTCATTTTGGAACCAGGGATGGGACAAAATATTGATACTGCAATATATAGCATTGGTTCCCCTTGACTAACTTGGCATTGGAAGAGGGCTAAAGCCTATCCCAGCTGGCATGGGGCTAAAGGCTGAGTACAAACTGGACAGTCAGTCCATCAGAGGGCTTTCGTCTTGGTTATTCTCTGCCATTATCAATACCATAATTAGCTTCAGTGTGTCAATAATTGTATTAATATTTTTATTATATCATGCAAGCACATCAGACCAATTTTACTTACCAGAGTCACTGCTTCATGTCACATGCACTTATGAAAGAATGGGGTAAAGTCAACAAAAGTTAACCAGCTTGCTGTGAAGAAGATCAGAGAGCTAATAAACTGAAATTATTATAACAGTTTTGATGCATACACATTGACAGCACAAGGCAGTGAAAAACCACATATGTCCTGCAGTTCTTTTCTTTTTTAATTACACAAATATCTTGGTATATCATTTTTATGGGCAGCATATCAAAATGCAGGTTACTCTGTGATTCCCACCCCAATTCTAAACACATTTTGCAGTGAATAACTGGTGAATTTCACAAAGTAAAAAGACTTCCTTTTTTTCTTCTTGTCCCTAGGTTTCCAGAATCACCACAAAAGATTACCAGTACTTTATTAAGATACATTTCTACAATCTGGAGGCTGAAGATGACTCAACAATGAGCAGACCAGCACCACTCTTCACCAAACAGACAACACAAACTAACTCAAATGATTTCTGTGGAATTCTAGTATGTGAAAAAAGATATAATGTTCATATAATGTTTTAGAATGGAAACAGCACTTAAAATAGCTTGCCATCCTGAAAAGATGTGGGTTTAAAAAGATTTTAGCTTTAGATTACTTGTGTAACCCCGGTTCTTAGAGTAGCATTCGTTTCAATGTCTCACTACGGGATGCACCTCCCTGGGTATTCCTCAGAAGTATTTATCTCATTACGCCAATCCTGATTGTCTGATGATCACAACAACCATCTTAGGCAGAACCAACCATCACCTGAAGTAGCTTAGGCTACTATGCAGTCATTATTCAAGATAATGGAGAAGTTAGCTAACACTCCTTTCTGTGGACAGTTAAGCTGGCTAGCCTATATTGCAGGTTGAGATATGCTTTGAAGCAGGAAGAGATGTTTGAATAATGACTACATAGTAGCACAAGCTACTTAATGATGGGTGGTTGTTGTCACCAACCAATCAGGATTGGCGTAATGAGGTAAATGCTTCTGAGGAATATGTAAGGAGGCGCATCCCATAGAGAGACATCAAAACGAATGCTGAGAATAAGAACCTCCAAGCACCAGTTTTGACTAGAAGCCATGCACTGGAAAAGGCCACTTTATATTTGTTTTTGGGAGAATGCAGTATGAAACAAGAACATACTTAAGTTATATGTAGTCATATGGATGTTATTTATGTAGCAATATAACAGATGCCACATTGAATGCTGCCTCCTTAATTTTATGCTGTAATTGAGTGGAGAAAAGTTTGAGGGGGATTTGATTTTAAATGCACATTCTCAGACTATGCAGTGATATAAAACTTCTGATGTCTAGGGTTTTTAGACACTTAAAAACACCTGAAATTTGTCGTCTTCTGCTGTGTGTGTGAGATAGCCATTAGGACATGTCCCTGTCACTTTACCTCCTTTAAATGTATTAAGGGCAGAATTATAGTGTAACTTCACAATATTTGCCAAGAGAATGAGATGTACCTATCCACAAAATGGGACTTTAACCAGTTCTAGTTTGGGAGTGTCACGTCTCTGCTCAATCTGTCGGAAAAAGCCATTTTTTGTCACACTTTTTAAGTTTATAGTATGCTACGTATTCTTTGTATTATTTCTTGGAGAAATAGATTATAAAGAGAGGATAAGAAAACCATACAGATCTTGTTCACTTTTTTCCCACCATGTTTTTAATTGCCAGATGAAAATAAACATGGTTGCTTAAACGTGTGAAGTGTGACTCACTGCTTTGAACAGAGCAGGCACAGAATGGGAGACAAAAGCTCAGTCAGCACATTTGGCACGTACAGTGTGCCGGCCGGCCGGCTTACAGAGACATGGAACTGGAGACATGGCTGCTTGCACGTTCAACTCTTCAGTGACGTGCAGAATGTGCCCGGCAGGATGTGCAGTGTCACATTCTTTCAACACAAACTCAGCTGTTTTTTTGCAGATTGCAGATGTTGCACCTCTGATTCATGACTTTGACTTCTTCAATTTTCACACTCGCTTTTTTTTTTTTTTTTTTTTTTTTTTTTTTTTTTTTTTTTTTTTTTTTTTTTTTTTTTTTTTTAGCTTTGAAACGTTTGCGTCATTGTGCACACTGTGGCTTTAATGGGTGTCTCATATTCCTGTCGGCTGGTCTACATCGGAATACAGTTAACCATTATTCCTCACCGCAGTAGTTAGTGTGTTCTAGTGTAGTTTGTGGTTGTACATTTTGCAGAATGGGTGCGTACGTGCACACACATTTTAAAACTTTGACGATGTTTATTAGCTTTCTCACATTCTCAGATCTCGGATGGATCATTTAGATATGAAACATTTAATGAATAATGAGACGAGAAAAGAAACTCTTAGAAAACAATAATTTATTTGCATCCATAAAGGTACAAAAAAAAAGTGCATTGAGTATTTGAATATCAACTGAAGCTGAAAGCAGGACAGGTTTGCACAACACAAGATCAAATTACATTTGTAATCTTAGCTGCAGCTTGCACAAACACTGCACAAGGCAAGCAAGTGTAGGCCGTTCACACTTCACAAATGTCACCAACCATTCTCTTGGTGTAAACTTCATCAGTCTGTGTCCAATTCAACTAACTGTCATGTATAAAAAGAAAAAGAACACAATAAACTTCAATAATTATAACAATATAGCTAGCTGCCATCGTATCGTTTCAATAGAAACTGAGGTACGCACTTCAATACCAGATATAGCATGGTGGTTATGCTTTGTCATTTTAAAATCTGAATGTCAGTGAGCAAGCGTTAGGAGCAGCACCTGCTCCAGGTGCCATAAAGTTCAGCCCCTTTACCGTAGGAACAGTAGGCTACATCATGACAAAGTCCATCTGATACACTTCAGAATGCATCATATACATGTAGTTACAGTAATAAGGCCCTTTTGTGAGCTTTTATTGTCCTCTTGTTGGCATCAAAACACATCAGTTGTTTGTATTATTTAACATTCCTCAATAAGAAGATCTTCAGAACTATACAATTTCTTCTTGATCACACGAAAACCAGTGCTAAGTTTAATAGCTTGCCTCACTACTGGAGTGGAAGGAGACTTTGTGCTAAAAAGTCCTTGGATTTTAGGCCAAAGGCCGCCCGACTCTAGCCTCAACACCAGAGCAAGCTGAAATGTGGGGACAAGGTATGGGTCCACAGATAGCTGTCCCATGCTTTCACAGATGCCCCCTTGCTCCACACAAAGGTCAATGAGAGCCCCTCTTAAACCGCAAGGCTCACTAGCTGCCAGATGAAGGAGCTCCTGACCAATGTGCTCCAGAAGTTTGTCTGGAATGAGCAGTTTCGTACATCTTAAGGCGCAATCTGTGTCTTTGGCTTCTCTCAGACTTCGTGCAATCAGGTCCACTACTTCTTTCAGGAGTGTCTCCTCCATCGGATCGTAAAACAGGTCCTCATTGAAGGGATACAGATCACTTGAGACATCTGACCCTGTGAAAGAGACAAGAGTGGGTTAGAACCTGAAACGTGCATACAGAAGAAAAGAATAATGAGATGTGGGATGCTGTATGCAGCACTGCTTACCTGAATCTGAGAGATCACTCCTGCTGCTATTGTTGGAACCTGACTCCATACTTCTGTTGTTGGCAGGTGTGCTGAAATCAGTCAGTCTTTGAACCAATTTCCCCCAGGACAGCCTTCTGGGACTCCTGTCGACTGGAGAAGGAGGTGAGCTGCCAATATCGGTATGTGCAAAGAGTTCAGGCATGGTTGTCCTCTCTGCAGTATCAGCTGCTTCTGTGGTCAGCTGTTACAGAGGAAACAAAGGCAACAGATGAGCACCCAACTACTGCCGTTTATTCCACGTTTAACAATTTAATTAAACTTAAATGATAGGCATTTAAAGTATAGCTAGCTGATAAATATATGAACTGCAAACGTTTTCAAAATGAACACATTTTATTTGACTGCAGCTAGAAGCCGTTTCAATGTTAAAATTAGCTATAAACTCGGAAAACTGGAAAATTAATACATTGTACTTACTCTTTATTTAAGTCGGACGTGGTTCAAGCTCGTTGTGGATGTTGACGGTGCGTAGATTCAACGGTTATTGTCTGCAACTTCTGTCTGGAAACTTCTTTCCTCTGCTCTTCCTCTCTTTTTCTCACCAGCTGCCAAGCTCCGCAGTCTATCCTGCAACAATGTTTATATATGCGGGCTGCGAGGCCACGCCCCTCCTTCTAGCCAGCCAATCAAAAAGAGAGGCACGACACCAGTGCTGCTTCTTGCCTGGTAACATGCCAGCAGAGAAGAGAGACAAACAGGAGGAGGAGGAGGAGGAGGAAAGGGGGGTTGGGAGATGAATAGCAGACCCCAGTGTTATGGATATGTTTCTGGGGTCTTGAGTGGGCTTGCAATGATCATGTTGCTTCATTGTTTAATATCTTATACAGGCATTTGGTAAACTGCTTTGCTGTATGTGCACCTACATTTTAACAGCATGCAAGCCGGGATGAGCAGGTTCAGTGTTGCAGTGCGCATTACGTCACCTGTTTTGCTCAACCATTACATCAGAATTTTTTATCTGGCACACAGAGATGCAAAGAACACACAGTGTGCTGTGTACATGATAAAAAGATAATAAAAATGGCTACATGACACCTCTTCCTACATTTACCCTCAAGGGTTACAACAGAAGGACTGCATATAAACAACATATATTATTATATGAGCTATGGTCCAACAATGTATGCAGAAATGCACCAGGGGGGCTGCTATGGTATTTTTGTGCATTTATTCATAACAAAAGATGTTCTGGTGTTTTAAGGCAAAACACAAACTGCGTATGAGATTTAGAAGACATAGTGGATTTGTTAGAACGCTAGAATAAAAAAATATGTTGTTTCTGTCAGGGCCATAGTGTACACAGCACACATTTTATTCACAGCATCATTTTGGAAAGCAGCCAGAGGCTATGCTGCATTTCTGCACGTGAGTAGGCGTGGAATACACTGTACTTTGTTAGACAGGAACTGAAAGACATAAACACATGTAGGAACAGTATGTTCTGAGGTGGATGCTATAAAAAAGTTATCAGAAAGCTTTAGTGGGGGATGTGGAGTAAGAAGCTTTAGTAGCTTGTGTAAAAACAGTGAAAACCATGAGAAATCACTTTTAATTGGATTCTTAGAAAGTGTACCCTGAAACAAATTAGGAAAGGAAATATAGGCTCCAGCCAGATGTGTGTCCTGCTGTGTTCAGGGCTGTGCTGAGACATTCAGTACAGTACACTCTGTACGTACACTCCCACCCATCACTTGCTTGAAGACAATCATTCACTGAGGAAAACACACAGATTTGCACGCTTCCTCACTGTCACCACAGAAGAAAAGTAGCATTGAAAATTACTGCACTGATGAGTTTCAGACTCGTTCATTCTGTTACTTGAATGAGCTCAACAGCTATATAAAACTATACAACATAAAGAAAACAGCAGTACAAAGGCTTTTCTATCCTGGATGTAACAAAACTTACCACAGCGAAGTGGATTTGGACAAAATACACACCACCAGGCAAAACAAACAGCAACTAACGTGAAGAATGTCCCAAGTCTAATTTTATTTACAAGCTCTCTTTGTTTTGTTCCAATTGCTGCTGGAGCAAGGACCTACACAGAAAGGAGGAGAGACCAAGCAGGCAGCAGGCTTTCAGATTTATGAGTTACAGTGAGGCCATTTGGAAACACAAGGCTTCTCTTCAAGGGATTTATTACCAAACATATTATTTACATTAACATGTAGGCTAATAGCAGATTCCAATGGCAGAACTAACTTTATTAGTCTAAAGCAGATGAAAAATCAGTTCAACACTGTGAATTGTGTAGTTACTAATTAATAAGAATGCTGCTGATAAGGTTTATTTAGTATGCTGGATCTAATGTAATAAGTGGTTTAAAAAAATCACGCATACAAAAGGTAAAGTGATAAAATAACACATCTCACATTTGGGATCTCCAGATAACACTTTTACACTTAAGATACAGAATAAAGAAGGAATATCATTTGTAACTTGGAGGGGGAAAAAAAAGTTCAATTTTCCTTCTATTTGACTGATTTAATAACCAAAAGACATCTGAACCTCTTTATTTAAGATGGTGTAAATCCCAATAGCTGTTCAATAGGTTTATACCGCCACTCGTCTGCTTCCAGCTCCTCCACCAAGCTCGCGAGTTTCTCCATTCGAGACACTTGCTGATCTGTAAGAATGGACATTCCTCATTTGTATACCTGTTTCTATCAGATCAACCGAGACAAATGTACATTTATGCAAATACTTACCATGTTTAACCTGTTTCAGTGTTGAGGCAACTTGGTAGCTGAATACAGACTCGCATAAAAATCTGTCAGAGCCGTCTAAAAAGAAACACACAAAAGTTTAAAAAAAAAAAAAGTTCAGTTAAGTGAAGATTTCTAATTGAAGCGCTGGTCTCCAGCCTAAAGCCAAAAATGTAGATTTCATGCTACATTAAAAAGATATTTTATTTATGACATAACAACAATAATAAAAGCAAAAAAAAAACAACACCAAAGCCAAAGTGACCACATTAATTAGTATACACTCACACACCACTTTATTAGGTACACCTGTTCAGCTGCTTCATAATATAAATATCTAATCAGCCAATCACAGGGCAGCAACCCCAATGCATTTAGGCATTTAGACATGGTCAATACAACCTACTGAAGTTCAAACCAAGCATCAGAATGGGGATGAAAAGTGATTTAAGTGACTCTGAATGTAGCATAGTTGTTGGTGCCAGATGGGCTGGTCTGAGTATGTAAGAAACTACTGATCTACTGGGATTTTCCCACACAACCAACTCTAGGGTTTACAAAGAATGGTCTGAAAAAGAGAAAATATTCAGTGAGTGGCAGTTCTCTGGGCAAAAATGCCTCGTTGATGTCAGAGGTCAGAGAAGAATATCCAGACTTCTTCAGGCTGATAGGAAAACAACCGTAACTCAAACAACTACTCGTTATAACCAAGATATGCAGAAGACCATCTCTGAATGCACAACATGTCGAATCTTGAAGCAGATGGGCTACAGCAGCAGAATACCACACCGGGTACCACTCCTGTCAGCTAAGAACAGAAAACTGAGGCTACAATTTGATTTGAAGATTGGAAAAATGCTGCCTGATCTGATGAGTCTCAATTTCTGCTACCACATTCAGATGGTAGGGTCAGTATTTGTCGTAAACAAAATGAAAAAATGGCTCCATCAATCAGTGGTTTTGGCTATTGTTAGTTTTGTAATAGTGTGGAAGGTATTTTTTAGGCCCCTTAGTGCCAACTGACCATCTTTTAAACGCCACAGCCTATCCGAGTATTGTTGCTTACCATGTCCATCCCTTTATGACCACAGTGTACCCATCTTTTCATGGCTGCTTCCAGCAGGATAACACACTATGTCAAAAAGCTCAGATCATCTCAAACTGGTTTCTTGAACATGACAATGACTTCCTTGTACTCAAATGACTTCCACAGTCATCAAATCTCAATCCAACAAAGCACTTTTTGGCTTTGGTCAAACATGAGATTCACATCATGAATATGCAGCCAACAAATCTGCAGCAACTGTGTGATGCCATCATTTCAATATGGATCAACTGACCAATTGTTGAATCTTTGCCACAAAAAATTAAGGCAGTTCTTAAGGCTAACGGATGCCCAACCCAGTACTAGAAAGGTGTACTTAATAAAGTGTCCAGTAAGTGTATATAGAGCTGGACAAGCAACAAAGAATAATTAAAGTGTCACCGGTAAATCCTATGTGGAGAGTGTTTGAAGGACTAAGGACTGCTGGCTAACTACTAGCCGGTACTGAGTCAGACACGTTTAAAATGGATCATTAGGTGTTACATGGGAAATGTGGGAGTTGAAAGAAAGAAAAAAGCTTCTTTTTTTTTTCATTTCAGTCACATTTTGTAATTTTTTATCTGACAGTTGTGCTAATGAAAAACCAAACATTTGTCTTTCTAAAGCATACATTTTTTTTTTTTTAATCTTCATCCTGGAGAGAGGCCACTTCCATTACACCTCAAATACTTCATCAAAGAATAAAAATGAACACTTAACAACTCTGATAATCTGCAGTGACCCTTCCCTGAAAGGAGACAAAACCATGATCCTAACCATGCTATCAAAATGCCCCTCGCAGCATAACAGAACCACAGAATTCCCCCATTGTAGAGCTCGAGGGTTTAGCTTTCTTTAATTTTGTCGCCCATGTGCAAGGAGAAAGCTCTTCATTGTGAAGAGGAAAGGCACAATCTGCCTCATAACATACAGTGGGGCAAAAAAGTATTTAGTCAGCCACCAATTGTGCAAGTTCTCCCACTTAAAAAGATGAAAGAGGCCTGTAATTTTCATCATAGGTATACCTCAACTATGAGAGACAAAATGAGAAAAAAAAAATCCAGAAAATCACATTGTCTGATTTTTAAAGAATTTATTTGCAAATTATGGTGGAAAATAAGTATTTGGTCAATAACAAAAGTTCATCTCAATACTTTGTTATATATCCTTTGTTGGCAATGACAGAGGTCAAACGTTTTCTGTAAGTCTTCACAAGGTTTTCACACACTGTTGCTGGTATTTTGGCCCATTCCTCCATGCAGATCTCCTCTAGAGCAGTGATGTTTTGGGGCTGTCGCTGGGCAACACGGACTTTCAACTCCCTCCAAAG
>VUQS01067218.1:0-13522 GCA_015108495.1 Heterochromis multidens | reverse complement strand
GACAACGGACCTAAGCCAAAGTAACAAAGGAGTGGCTTTATAACCACTCTGTGAATGTCTTTGAGTGGCCCAGGCAGAGCCCAGACTTGAACCTGATTGAACATCTCTGGAGAGATCTAAAAATGGCTGTGCATCGACACTCCCCATCCAACCTGATGGAACTTGGGAGGTTCTACAAAGAAGGATGGGAGAAACTACCCAAAAATAGGTGTGCCAAGTTTGTAGCATCATACTCAAAAAGACTTGCGACTGTAATTGCTGCCAAAGGTGCCTCAACAAAGTATTGAGCAAAAGCTGTTAATACTTATGTACATGTTATATTTTTGTTTTTTATTTTGAATAAATTTGCAAGAATTTCAAGCAAACCTTTTTCACTTTGTCATTATGGGGTATTGTGTGTAGAATGAATGAAAAAGGAATTTAATCCATTTTGGAATAAGGCTGTAACATGACAAAATGTGGAACAAGTGAAGCGCTGTGAATACTTTCTGGATGTACTATAGATCATATATGGACTATTTTTTTTTTTTCTCCAACGCATTTTTGCATGTAGGTTGAATTCTTTGTCTAAGTTTTTGCGTATACTGTAGATAGGAGAAAACTGCAGATGCAAAGTATTGCAATGCAATACAAAGTCATAGTATAGTTATAGTTTTGTCTGGTTTGTCTTATTTTGAAGTTTATTTGAACAATTTGCATAGTGCATATGGGGCAGTTACATAAATACATTCTGCTGTGATCCAGCACTTTAAGTTCACAAAAGCCACCAGCAAAAGCCCAATGATGTGTTCAGTCCCTCACAGCCAAAATAATGTCTTTGAGCACCAGCTTGATTAACTGATTGGCAAGCACCTTTGTTAGCTCGTGGGCTGAGTCAAGAGGCCGATCCCTTAATCAACACTGCGTCTTTCCATCCTGTTGCACCAGCACGTGGTTTTTCCTAAATGTGCTTTCATTCAATTATTTCCATAAATGTCCATGCAGTAATTTTGTTCAGCACTTGATGGTTATGCATCTGCAGAGAGATGCTTAAACACAAAACATCCAGACAAAATCAAAAAAGCAAAAGTTTGTTTTTTTTAATGGGTCAAGTCAAGGTGCAAGGATGACCTACAGTTAGAGGCACTCTTTTGGCTGAACTTATCACTGCTCAAGGTGATCACACCAGTCACTGTTTTCAAAGCTGGTGACCCTTTGAAGTCTGTGCACATGGTTGTGTACTCTTTTAATGCTATATAGTTTCAGAGTGGATTGAGTGTGGGTGAAAATCATTCCCTTCCTAAAACTTAAATCTGTATCATATACATATCAGTATTGTATTGTCATTATTTATGAATGACATATATTGTGTTTCCCAAAATTCCTATAAATATCATGTTTATTGAGTGACACCTTTCCAGACATTACATCATTACATCATCTTTTCTTTTTAAATCCATATATTAAAAAAATGTATGAATTGCCCTTTTAAAGTTTTCGTATAAAGACATTCATTTGGTTTTATAATCATTTAATGCCATTATTTCCAGAGAGGAGTGTACTGTAGTTGTTTACCACAATGACTACACTCCTGTGTATGACCTCAGTGTGGTAATAAAGATTTAGGTTTTGGACTTTTTCCGTCCCACCAGTGAAACTTACACTAGACACAAAGTGTTATTCATCCTGTGGGTAACATTAACACTAAGACATCCTGAAATAGTTGTTAAAACCTTTAGCTTTGATTCACAGTAGTCGACTGAAACACACTGGCTCCCATGATGCCAGCCTATTAATGTGAATACAAATTACTGTACTCTAAACAGTAAGGTTAGCACAGCAAGTGGTCATATTAATGGATATAAAGTTGCCTCTTTTTTTTCTTCTTTTGTTTTTTGAACATTCTGAATCACTATGAAGTGATTCCCCTAACTAAAAGCAGTCCCTTTTATTTCAGCTCAAGCTTGCATCTCAACAAACCTACAGAATTTCTCTAATGCTGTGTCTCTAATGAGCACTAAATTTATGCTTTGCTGCACAAAATTCATTTGCTGCTTTAACTCTAACACAAAACCTCCCACTTGGGTTTGTTTAGGTTCATATAGATATTGCTTCGTTTGGCACTACATTTACCACACCATGGACTCATATGGAGTGTGTGTAGTCATGCATACAGTATATGTTTGTGTTTGTTTTGGGGGAGGGGCATGAAACATGTGACCACACATTCATTGAGTGTGGTGGTCCAGAGCCTCCGCAAGCTATTGATCACCAGAACCACTCTCTCCTCCACTGCAGCACACTGTTGTTTACACACATATTCACTCACACACAAGGAGACACACTCTTGTGGAATGACAGCTAGAGGCCCCTTTTTGAGTATGTGACAGTTAGTTGAGTGTGTGACAGTTAGATGATGAGAGGTATGGGCAGGTAGATGGGATGATGATGATTGGTGGAGATGATAAGAATGAAATGGTGAGATGGATGAGGGAGAAAAGGGTGGCTCAGGGCAACAACGATTGAAGCTGTAGCTGAGGTGAAGAAAAGATTAGTTTAAAGTTGGATTTGCTCTTGTGAACACTTATATGTCTGCAACATGAGCTGCTTTGTACTAGCAAAAAAATTTCATTATAGTCTCTTTGTATTGCTTACTTTAGTGATAGAGGCCCTAAAAGTAAGTTAGATTAAAGAAGAAATTAGGTTTTGGAAACGTAGTCTCACATTTGTTGATGTTTTTATGCTGTTATTTTTCATGCTAATATTGTAATATTATAATAATAATAACTTTATTTGTATGGCACTTTTCAAAACACTAAAATTACAAAGTATTTACAGTTTGAATAAAAGCCACACATTAAAGATAAGTATACACGTTCCAACATACAGACACATAATCAACTATACGATCAGACATTTATTCCAACATACACACTTCTATACATGCAAATAGATGCAAACTATGACCCAAATAATGGGGGAAAGATTACGGGAAAGCTCACCTGTAAAAATGAGTTTTCAGCATTTGTTTAAAACAAATCAAAGACTCAAAGACCAACCAGGTAGGCTAAGAAAGGCTGTTCCAAAGTTTGGGCGCTACAACCTCAAAAGCATGATCTCCTTTGGTTTTACAGTAAGAGTGTGGAACAATTAGGAGACCTTGATCAGATGATCTGAGAAGTAGGTTGCAGTGGGTCTCAGTAGCTCTGATGTATAACCAGGAGCCTGTCCATGTACAGCTTTATATGTTAATAATAGGATTTTAAAGTGGATTCTGAATTTCACAGGGAGCCAGTGAAGGGAAGCAAGGATAGGTGTGACGTGTGAGCGCCAGCTAGTTTTTGTTAGCAGCTTTGCTGCGATGTTCTGCACCAATTGGAGATGGGCTATGGAAAATTTGTTACAATAATCAAGGCAGGAGAAAATTAAAGTGTGTACTAAAGGTTCCAGATGATTGAATGACAGTAAAGGTTTGATATATATATCAGATATATAAAGAAAACAGAATTGGTCCAAGGCCCTGGGGGTCCCACATATGAGAGGTGAACATGAGGACATGCATTGGTTAATGTGAATTCTTAAGTATCTGTCAGATAAGTATGATGAAAACCATTTGAAAACTGTACCAGTGATGGTAACCCAATTTTGTAATCTGTTAATAAGAACAGCATGATCAATGGTATCAAAGGCAGCAGATAAGTCTAGTAGGACTGTTCACCTTTATCCAAGTGTGTAAGAATATCATTAGTATTTTTTAATAATGCTGTTTCAGTGCTGTGGTTTTGTGTATGGCATGTATTTCCAGGATATGTAATAGTAGGCTTCTGTCACTGGTTAGTTTATCATTCACTAAATCTAAAGTCACAAGCAATTTATAGTGTAGAGATATTCATTGGTGGTTCTCAATGGTGGTGAAACACAATTTTTATTTTTGTCTTTTTCCCCCAAATCCTTCAACAAGCCCACAATAACCCTCTATCACAGTACCCAGAGGTCTATCCTGTCTATAGACCTCCTTATGTGAAAAGAGAATTATAAAAACCCATTGACAGCAATGTAGTACTGTTATTTACAGTAAGATGTGCCCACAACATAGACAACATAAGTATGGTTATTTTGTTGGCTTCAATCTATTTTTGTGGTGTAGGACTTATATAATTCAAACTGTCAATAAAATCCACAGAACTGCACTGTTAGGATAAAAAAAACTGATATATAGTTTGAAGTCTGCACTTTTGACACAAGTTGAAACGGAGACTCAGCGAGGCTGCATCTTGCTGCTACGTCATCTTAAATCGGTCATGTGATTTGGATGCACCGGCACGTCTGTCAACTCTTATGGGTTAATGGTGTAGTGCAGCTGCACTCATCAATATTTTATGACCCTCCATGTATCTAATGACTGTGGCAGATCAATAGTGCAGTGGTTTACCCATTTACTTAGCAAGCAAAAGGTTCCTGGTTCAATTCCAGCTGGTGACACAAATCCCCCTTGGGGTTGGGTCAGAGATGGGCATCCAGTGTAAAAGTCATGTAGCGCAACAAGGCTCTGCCTTGTGACAAGAGAGCAGCCAAAAGTACCCAGTTCATCAAATGACTATTTTTCATGTAAATGGTGTCACCTTCAGGCACAAACACACAGAATTATCATCAGAATATACAGATCTCCGGAGCCTTTTGGTAGCTTACTGTTTGTCTTAGTTTTTGAAGGACTTTTTCTCTGCGCATCAATGCACCTCCAGTGACCTTCTGTTTTCACTGAAAAAGCCCCGATAACCCTCTGTTGTAACAAACAACACATAGGCTGAGTAAAGGGTTCACCTCATTAGCTGAAGTGCAAAATATTATCCACAGGTGAGACCAAAAATTAATTACTGAATAAGGAAATAAAAGCAAACTAATTCAAAAGCTGTTCAGTGTGTCCTTGGCTTTTACAGAGGCAAATGCTTTTAATAAATTCATCACAAATTTATAATATGATACATCAGATGATGTGAGCAAAGTTTGCTCTGTTGCCCCCAAGATGCTTTAATGCTGCATTCCATTTGAAGTAGGAAGTCAGAAATCCTGACTTTGAGTCAGATTTTATCTGTCGGCTAGCTTGGGAACAACTCGATGTCAGCCGGGTGAAGTTGGACTTCAAGACTACAAAAGAAGTTCAACACAGCCAGGCTTTCTTTGTGTTAGCTGGCTCGACAAAACCTGAAACCCCAGTCGGAGATAATGGGTATCACAATGGTGGTTATCAACTTTCTCTGTTAAGTTGGGGTTTCTTCTTCAGGCTCTGTGTGTGCTCATGTAAAAAATTGCGTTTCACACATCATATGACTCTTCTTCCACACAGCATGATCCCTATGAATGCTACCTACTCCAATCAGAGGTGTTTTCAGATGATGACTTGCTCCCAACCAGGTCATGTGTTCAGCATAAGTTACCATTGATTTAGCCAGGTAAGACAGCCACTTTCATGACACAGAAAACTCTGACTGACCGATAAAGCTTGTTAACCCGTTAATCTCGCTTCGTAGTACACCCCTCAGGCATTGCTAGCAATGGCTGAATGAGTCTACTTTTCCAGGGAGCAAAACAAAGCCTGGAACGCAGTCAGCTCGGCATGACATCACTCTCAGCTCTGACATCCAACTTCAGAGGTAAAAGGAAAAGAGGTAGAAGGAATTAGTTAAGCTTGATTAGCTTCTGACCTTTAGAAAGTTGTTAAGCAGTTGTTCATGGGTTAAATGTGATGTGATACAGATAAAACAAGAAAATAAATAATAAGAGTAATTAATAAAATAAATAATGATCAATATATTTTCTATGTGGATTTCAGAATGTTCAGCTACTTTCTGCTTTAAACTGCTATGTATATCCATCCATCCATCCTTTTTCTTCTGCTTATCCGGGGCTGGGTCACGGGATCAGCAGCCTAAGCAGCCTAAGCAGAGAAACCCAGACTTCCCTCTCCCCAGCCACCTCCTCCAGCTTATCTGGGGGAACACTGAGGCATTCCCAGGCCAGCCAAGATATATAATCTCTCCAGCGTGACCTGGGCCTCCCCCCGGCAGGACATGCCCAGAACACCTCACCCAGGACATGCCCAGGAGGCATCCTAGTCAGATGCCCAAACCACCTCAATTGGCTCCTTTTGATGTGGAGGAGTAGCGGCTCTACTCTGAACTTCTCTCGAATGGCTGAACTCCTCACACTATCGTTAAGGGAGAGGCCAGTCAAACTTCAGAGGAAGCTCATTTCCACCACTTGTATCCATGATCTCATTCTTTCAGTCACTACTCAAAGCTCGTGACTATAGGTGAGGGTAGTGACATATATTGACAGGTAAATGGACAGCTTCGATCAGCGCAATCTTCACCATGATGGACCGTTGCAGCGTCCGCATCACTGCAGCCGTGGCGCCAATCCATCTGTCAATCTCCCACTCCCTTCTTCCCTCACTTGTGAACAAGACCCTAAAATACTTAAATTCCTCTGATTGGGGCAGCAACCTGTCCCTGACCTGGAGTTGGAACACCACCCTTTTCCGGCTGAGAACCATGGCCTCAGACTTGGAGGTGCTAATTCTCATACCCACCGTTTCACACTTGCCTGTGAACCGCACCAGTGTGAGCTGGAGGCCACCACCTGACGAAGCCAAAAGGACAACATTAAACACAAAAAGCAGAGATGAGATTCTAAGGCCACCAAGGCCACTTGGCTATGCTAGGCTAGGCTATTCTGTCCATAAAGATTATGATCAGAATTGGTAACAAAGGGCACCCCTGGCAGAGTCCAACACCCACCGGAAATGAGTCTGACTTAGCAATGCGGACCAAAATCTTGCTGCAGTTGTACTGGGAGTGAACGGCTCGTAACAACGGACCAGACATTACATACTCCTGCAGCACCCCCCACAGAATACCCAGAGGGACGTAATCAAATGCCTTCTCCAAATCCACAAAACACATGTAGACTGGATGAGCAAACTCTCACACACACTCAAATAACCTTGAGAGGATAAAAAGCTGGTCCAATGTTCCGCAACAAGGACAAAAACCGCATTGTTACTCCCCAATCTGAAGTTCGACTAACGGACAAACTCTCTTTTCCAGTACCCTGGGATAGACCTTCCCAGGGAGGCTGAGAAGTGTGATCCCCCTATAGTTGGAGCACACCCTCCAGTCCCATTTCTTAAAGATGAGAACCACCACCCCAGTCTGCCAATCCAGAGGCAACGCCCCAGATCTCCACACGACGTTGCAGATGCATGTCAACCAAGACAGCTCTACAACATCCAAAGCCATCAGGAACTTAAGGCGAATCTCATCCACTCCAGGGAGTAGCCACCAAGGAGTTGTTTGACTACCTCAGTGACCTCGCCCCCAGTGATGGGCGAGTCGTCCCCCTCGTCCCCAGACTCTGCTTCCTCTACAGAAGACGTGTCAGTGGGATTAAGGAGGTCTTCGAAGAATTCCTTCCACCACCTGACTATATTCTCTGTTGAAGTCAGCAGCACCCCACCCGCACTATACACGGTGTCAGTAGAGCACCACTTTCCCCTCCTGAGTCGCCTAACGGTTTGCCAGAATCGCTTCGAGGCATCTTTTTCCATGGCCTCACCAAACTCCTCCCACACCCAAGTTTTTGCTCACCTGAGCCGCGTTTTGCTTGACCTGCCGGTACCCATCAGCTGCCTCTGAAGTCCCACAGGCTAACCAAGCCTGATTGGACTCCTTCTTCAGCTTGATAGCTCCCTTCACCTACAGTGTTCACCATCTGGTTCAGGGATTACCACCATGACAGGCACCAACCACCTTGCAGCCGCAGATCTATGCGGTGGCCTCAACAATGGAGGTGTGAAACATGGTCCTTTTTGACTCAATGTCCTCAGTCTCCCTCGGAATGTTGTTTAGGTGTGCCAGGTCTGTCCAGCATCCTCTCCCACCACCTGATCCAAACCACCACCAGGTGTTTCGCTGACAGTTCAGCTCCTCTCTTCACCCGAGTATCCAGAACATACGGCCGCAGATCTGATGATACGGTTATAAAATTGATCATCAACCTGCGACCTAGGGTGTCCCGGTTCCACATGCACTTATGGACATCCTTATATATATAATTTTTTTAATGTACACAAAATATGTCAATTTACTGTATTAGCATCATGTTTTTGGATTTCTTTATAGTTGCTTCCTGTTTAATTTTATAATCTCATGTCAGTTTTACTTCCTGTTGTTTTTTAAGTTCCCTTAACTGTGTTAATTAGTCCCCTCAGTATAAGAGATGAGGATGAGATGAGAAGCATTTTGAGCCAGTTTCATAATTTAAATTCCTCTTGTTGTTTTCCCACCAAGTTGATATAACTTGAGTTTCTAGTTTTCTTAGTAGACTTTTTGTGTTTCCATGTGTATGACCTTTCGCTTCTTTCTCTGAATTTTGCCTGCCCCTTGCTGGAATTGTTCAACTTACTGACTGTGTGTATGTCTCCTGCCTAAATTAAAGATTTTGATTATTTTGAACTTTAACTGTGCACTGTGTGGCCTGTGTTTGGATCCTTTTTATTCAGATCATTGCAATAAACGTTAAGCATTAATGAGTGATATTTCAATCAGACTATAGTTCTGATCAAGAAGGTGTTTCACATTTACATGAGTTGCACCATTTTAAAGAGCACTGATCTAAGATTTTTAATAGGAGTGACCAGATGGCAGGATTAGAAATGAGTACATCAGAGGGACAGCTCAGGTTGAGTAGTAAGAAAGTCAAGACTGAGATGGTTTGAACATGTGCAGAGAAAGGATAGTGGATTTATTGGGCAAAGAATATTAAAAGCTAGAGCTGCCAGACAGGAGGAAAAGAGGAAGACCACAGAGAATAGTGAAGGAGGACATGCAGAGGGCTGGTGTGATAGAAGAGGATGCAAGGATACGGTGAGATGGAGGAAGATGATCCACTGTGGCAACCCCTAAAGGGAGCAGCCAAAAGAAGAAGGCCTTAGTATAGACAGTAGAATGTGCATGCAGGGCAGTAAAAACTTGGTATCTTATTATAATCATTAATTTACAGCAGGGCTCAATGACAATAAGACAATGCCTCATGCGAGCTGAAGATGTAAACAATGTAAACACACAAACACAGGTTTGTGTGTCCTCTTATGCAAGCAGAAGCAGCTACCTGTGCATCAGTGTATATCCAGTGCACTCGGAAGCATGCACACAGATATAATTTCACTGCCTGTCAGATGTCATTTGCCAGATGACCAAACAGAGAAAATAAATTTCACACTTCTGATTGGTAAATTAGCCTGTGTTTATATGTGTTGATTTCTCTGTCTTTAGAAACATGCGATGCCTTGTGGCAAACTAGCTTCCTGAGTCCCCAGCTTCATTGTTATGTCTAGAAGTGAATTAAAGTGAAATGAGGGCAGTCAACTGATTGTACACGCAAGGTTGAGTTCATTTGGGTCGATCAGTGAAAACAACTGGGAGTTTTTCAAAGTTTTGACAGCGTAACCCTGATGATGCCATCAAGGCTATCGCAGATTGAACTTGGAGTATATGAAAAACTTCAGTAACCATATTTTGCTGCGAAGCCTGAGAGTAGCTACGAAGAGAGAAAAAAAGAGATTTAAAGGCCATATTTTACACTGAAAATTACCTATTCAAATGTCACAAACAATGTAGCTTGCACCCGCTAAGTGACAAAAATCTTACAGCCTATTAGTGGTGAGGAAGATATTCAATTCACATCCTTTTCTTTAAATGATGGTAGCAAGTGTAAATGCTGTTAGTAAATCAAAACTATTTTGGAGTCTTTTTCATTGTTAGTTGCATAAATCTTTTTAAAAGTAAGTTATAAAAAGTGTATTAGACAGCAGCATAACTAAAAAGGCAAGAAAATTTGAATTTTCTCAGTTGTTCTTGCACCCATCCATTTTATTCCGCTTATCCAATTCAGGGTCATAGGAGCCTATCCCAGCTACCATAGGGCGAGAGGCAGGGTACACTCTGGACAGGTCACCAATCTGTTGCAGTGCTAACATAGAGACAGACAACTGCACCACCATGCTGCCCTTGTTCTTGGATACTGCACAAAAGTTCATGTACTTTCCACAGCAGTCAGATCAAAGTTGGCGAAAGGGAAATGTTCATTAAGTTGTTTAAGAGACCCCTTCCTACTGTGCCATGTTGCCATGGATCACTTCCGGCTGCTTTTTGAAAAAAGTCTTGAGGTTGTGTCTCATGTTGAATTTAACTGTTGTTTAGCTCCTGTTGCCTTGCCTGTTGCCTCCACTCCCTTGGACATCTCTGTGACGCTAAAGAGGATTCATTTAGATTTTATTTCTTGGATTTGCCCTATTTGTGTGGGTTAATAAGTTGTGAAAAGCCACACAAACTTTCACAGTGGGTACAGAATTTGGTACCTGTACCTACCTGGCTAGCCATAACCTCCACTGAGATGTCATGATTTCAAAGGTGTTCTCCATGATCCTTCACATCCTGGAATGTTGGCTGTAGACCTGCTAGTCTCCAGTGAGGCTGGATCCTGCAGCATAAAGTAGCAGTCACTGATGAATAATGTGTTTTCAGATCCTTTAAAGTAGCAATGCAAGACTGTGAAAATGTTCCACAACAGGTATTATGATGAAATATGTTCTCTTGTGTAGTTATATCTAAAATAATGCATCATATAGTAGCTACTAGTTCAAGTACTGTGAATTTTTATTAATATATAGCATATTTCTTATCAGCATGAAATCTAGTAAAAGATTTTCCCTGGGAATGGGTGCATAATGTTTGGGTGTAGAAGGAAAGCTGTATCCACGACAAAACCATGTGGACTAGTGGCATCTGTGCCGCCCAGGTGATTGGTTTGCAGCCCCAATGTCTCATTAAATAGCTTAAATGGCAAAGTGCTGTCCTTGATGTTGCAGTTGTTGCTTTCACAACCATAGGCCCTAACATTCACCAAGCAGTAATGGGCATCACATTTAGCTGTCAGAACAAGTGAGTGACTCCCCTTATATCCGAAAAAGTCCCTACTGGCATTTGCCGTGGCTCTGCTGGTGACATTCCTCCCATCAGTGTGGCAGCAAGACACTGTGGGAAGTTCCCCCTTCTCTAGAAATCCTGTGCAATTTCCTTCCTCTGTTTCTCATAAGAGAAGGGGACAAATTTTGCCCATATAATGACTGAAATGGTCTGTCATCCCTCTGGATGTCTTCAGGAAAGTGCAGCTTGGCAGTCAGTAACTTGCAGCTACACTCACCTGAGAACAACCTGAAGCTAAACAGTTGAAAAATCACTGGTAATCTTTCCACCATGATGACTGGAGCTTAGTATGTTCTCATGTGTTGGATACATTTAATAACAGTCAGAAAATCAAATTTGACAGACAACATCCTAAAATATATAAGGTGCTTCTGTTTATCCACTTCATGCATTTCCTGCACCAACATGGAAAAATTTCACCTGCTCTGGTGCAAAAGAAAGTGACAACAAATACATTAGAGAGGCAACAACAAGACAACCCCCAAAAAGGGAATGGTTTAGCAGGTGGTGGCCACAGATCATTGCGCTCTCCTAATCCTTCCTGACTGATTTTTCTTTAGTTTTGTTTTTTGCTAGTGTCTTTGTCACTGTAATGGTAGCGTGATACAGTACCTACAACCCATTCAGGTTACACTGGTAGTCCAGCATGACACCTGCAATACATGTCATCACAATATGGTTTGCTGTGTCTCCCTGCATAGTCTCAAGAGTGTGGAGGAGGTATCAGGAAATGGGCCATTACACGGGGAGAGACAGACAGAGCCATTGAAGGGTGTCAACCCAGCACCATGATCTGCTCCTTTGTTCAAGAAGGAACAAGAGGAGCACTGCCAGAGCCCTACAAAAAACCCTCCAGCATGTTATTGATGTGCATGTTTCTAATCAGTCTTTCAAAAACAGACTCTATGAGGGACTCTGTGTTTGTAGCCCAGCACTCTGCAACACCAAAAGTAGCAGGTCAGCCACTGGTACCCTGCTGTCTTCACAGATGAGAGCAGGTTCGCACTGAGCACATATGACATCATCTAGCCCGTTTGGCAGTGGGTCAGTGATGGTCTGGGGAGGCATATCCATGGAGGGTCACACAGACCTCCACATGCTAGCCAACAGTACTCTGACTACTGTTAAGTTCCTGTATGAAATCCTCAAACCCATTGTCAGACCGCGTGTTTCCCAGACCTGAATCCAATTGACAACCTCTGGAACATTCTGTGTTAGTGCATCCAAAGCCACTAAATAGTGCTACAGAATGTTCAGGAGCTCACTGACACCCTGATCCAGGTCTAGGAGGAGTTTCCCCAGACCATCATCCACCTACATTAGGGGCATAGCCAGACATTTTTGGGAATGCGTACAGGCACATGGGGCCACATACAATACTGTGGCCCCACGGTATTGTATGTGGACCCCATACAATACTGAGCCACATTATAACAAAAGTTGACACAAGCTATCACAGTTCAGCAGTTTGGAAGGCAGGAAGTGGACCCCAATGCAGGACTCAGGAGACAGGACTTAAACTCAAAAACAACTTTTAATGCTGAACTTACTCAATACAGGAAAAAGAAACCAAAACATACACTGAGCAGGGAACTCTACTCGGAAGAGAACACACTACCATGTGAGAAGATGCAAGAATGAACAGAGGGAGACAATAAATACACACGAGATAATGAGGGGAGAGGAAACAGGTGGGAGCACAGCTGGGACTAATCACTGAAGACGAGACAAGGGAAGTAGAACTGAACACAAAACACAAGACTCAAGAGACCGTCAAAATAAAAGAGGAAATAACTAACACTGAGACCCAGACTAAGACATATGAACTTGACACAAGAGACAGACGATAAACAAACACAGAAACAAGACAGAAGGAACAGGATAGGAATACAAAAGGGGATTAGCAAACCAATCATCAACTAAAGCAAGCAGGGAACTAAAGGCACAGAAAACAGGAAGCTCATAAGCACATGGAATGTAAACATAACACCATAAACAGAAGGCTATGGAGCTCGCACATAAATCCCATCTCAAAACCCAAAAACACAGAATGAACCTTTGGAGCAGGAGCACCGAACTAAAGGCATGCAATACCCCAAAAGGTAACGAGACATATAGACATTAGCAAATAACAGATATCTAAATATCAACAATACAGAATACAGAACCAAAATATAAAGATAATCAAAAATACAAAACTGGAGAACCTAAACATCCCAGAAACTCAAAACACTGGGTCCAAGACCCAGGGGGCATGATATAAGCAGCCTGTCATTCCAGATTTTAACCTTGATTTTTGGTGTGATTTTGAATCCAGCCCTCAAAGGCTTGATGATTTTAGTTTCCACTGATTGTTGTTACGTAATTTTGTTTCCAGTGAATTACTCCCTGTGAATCTGTAAAGATTTTCGACTTGAATATTTCATTCATTAAGATCTAATGTGTGATTATGTGTTCTCTTGTGTTTTTTTTTTTTTTGAGCAGCACATTTAACATTA
>VUQS01067217.1:0-26917 GCA_015108495.1 Heterochromis multidens | reverse complement strand
TTGATGATCCCCAAGACTTCTGGGAAAATATTCTGTGGACTGACGAGACAAAAGCTGAACTTCTTGGAAGGTTTGAGTCCCGTTACATCTGGTATCAAACTAACACAGCATTTCATAAAAAGATCATCATAGCAACAGTCAAACATGGTGTTGGTAGTGTGATGGTCTGGGGCTGCTTTGCTGCTTCAGGACGACTTGCTGTAATTGATGGAACCATGAATTCTGCTCTCTACCAGAAAATCCTGAAGGAGACTGTCTGGCCATCAGTTCAATGTCCTGAAGCTCAAGAGCACTTGGGTTATACAGCACAATGATCCAAAACACACCAGCAAGTCCACCTCTGAATGGCTCAGAAAAAACAACATGAAGGTTTTGGATGGGCCTAGTCAAAGTCTCGACTTAAATCTGATTGAGATGCTTTGGCATGACCTTAAACAGGCCATTCATGCTGTAAAACCCTCCGATGTGGCTGAATTAAAACAATTCTTTAAAGAAGAGTGGGCCAAAATTCCTCCACAGTGATGTGAAAGACTCATTGCCAGTTATCACAAACAGGGTGGCACAACCAGTTATTAGGTTTAGGGGGCAATTACTTTTTCACACAGGGCAGGTAGGTTTGGATAACTTTTTCCCTTAATAAATGAAATCATCATTTAAAAACTGCATTTTGTATTTACTCAGGTTATCTTTTTCTAACATGAAAATGTCTTTGTATTTGTCTGTATTTGAAAATGTTGAATTCACAGGGTTTTTTAATGATAAGGAAAAATAGTCTCATCATTTACATCTGTAATCTTGCAAGGACAGAAGGTTAAACTGGTTTATCTGTTTAATCACATCTCTGTAGTTAATGCTGGAAGCAGGTAAAGGCAGAGAGATAACTCACACTGCAGTAGACATAGCTGTTGTTACTGTATGTGTGCTGATCCTACACTCGAGCTCACTTACCAGTAATTTTCTTTCAAAGCAATTACAGAGGTGGCTAAGCTAAAAGAGTAGTTACTGTAAGTTTATGATGGCTTTAGAGCCTCAGAGAATTCATTGCTGATGGATAGTGAGCGATCACTTTGAAACACTGTGTTATTATACGAGTGCTTTCAGTCCTCTGGGTGGAGATTTATATTAGTCATTCTCTTGTGCAGATTGGTGCGCCCCCTCTGCTGTAATCTCCGGTTGAGAGCTGCCCTCTGAATGGTAAATATGCATATTGTATGGGAGGATGAGACGTTGTTTTATGCAACACTTCTGCTGCTGGCAGATTCACAGCTGCATAAAGCTTAACTTAAAGGCCAAAAGTCAACATATACCCTTTGATGTGTCCTTTATAATGAGCAAGTGATCAGTTTGTGGTTCATATTCAAAGCATCTGCTGCACTCAAGACACTGCATTGCATTTTCTGTAAGAATACCTGACTTGTGGTACTTTCCTAACGGAGGTGTTAGCAGCTCTGTGTTAACAGGATGTGGTATGCAAAGTGACTCAAAACAGGGGAGGGGGTGGACTGAGGGAGATTTTCTCTACTCTAACAAGGTTTGTAATAATTTTGTGTTCCTGTAATGTCCTTTCCCCCACTGTGTTCCCTGGCTTAGTGGTGCGAGGAGCTGTCACATGAAGCGTAACAAAAATAAAGCTTTGTGTGACAGCTCTCACAAGATCAATGCAGTTTGCTTTGTGAGAAAACAGCCAGAAATGAGGCACCAGCCTAATGCAGATGTGTCCTTGAACAAAAACACTGTTTTGAGAGATTTCCTTGGCTGTGCACCTCTAGGTTTATGGGTGTCATTAGTTTCTTTTACATGATGCTGTTTTTTCCTGTGCTTGTCACGGTGACATCTGTAACACCCAGCATTATGGGCCTTTGGTTTCTTTAGTTTACAACAAAGGGATAGATGTAAAAATAAGGACTTGACACTTGCCTTCAACAGTGGGTGCACAAAGAGCAGGAAACTAACAGCAGAGTCCAGCAGTGGTGTCCTGACTCTAGCTGTGGTTAACATTAGGCAGCAAAAACATTTTGGTAAACCTTGACACATCCACCAGGCCATTGTCTAGGCTAGGGTTAGGGTAATTTTCTCCTATTTGGAATGCCCAAAGGGGGGAAAAAATGAAAAATGTAATGCCAAAATATATAAGACTTCATCTAGTTTTTGATTACAAGTGGATACAGTGTCTAACTTGTCAACCAGCGTGCAACGCCTTCAACCTCTGGGCGACCACTTTCGACTGTGCAAATTAATTAGTCCCTGGACCAGCCCTCAGCTGCTTGCCTGCAGCCGGCCCCGAGTCTCCCTCAGTATCTGTGAGCCCTACTCACTCACAAGTTCTCTTTCTGCATTTCTACCTCTCTTTCTGGAGGGGGAGACAGCGCTGGTTCAAACCACCAAGGTGCATGTTTTAAACCCTGTGCTTCATTTGTAAAAAAAAAAAAATTTAAAAAAAGTAGGTCTGGACCACAAGGAGGGATTCATCAGGGGATGAATCAAAAGTTATTTAGTTAAAACTAAAAACTGTCATCACAAACAACACGTTTAGCTGGATTAACACTTGGGAAGTTTTTATTACACTTACAGTTATGCAATGATTTGTCAACTCAAGTAACATTATCTTCACTTCCTCTGCTTCTCCTCTTCTTTGTGTGTGTTTGACGAAAGCAGACAAGATGAACGAGCTCACACATTAAAACCGAGACTCAATAAGAAACAGCAGTGAAATAAATCAAGTGCATATATGATATCACACATCTAATAATGTGTCACTAATATCAGACGACCATTGTTTGATGTGTTAGCCCCCCCACCCCACCCCAGAATCTGACAGGATTGGTTCCTCTGCTTTGTTATGTATGAAAGGCGTGACTGTCTGAATACTTGTCATTAGTATACTGCAGCTCTAAGGCCACAATGTCCAGCCAAGAGATAGACTACCTGTTTTGCTGATGATATACCTCATAGCACTGATTTTTAAAACCATTTCTCAAGGCACACCTGTGCAAAATACTCTGTCAGCTTTTATTTTGATTGTATGGTCAGATGAAGGCACCTAGCATGACACCTGCATTTTTATTTTCGTTGCAGTAAGCTCCACTAGCTGTAACTTACCCCATGGCCTTATCAGATACTTTCCCACAGTCCAGGAAACTGTTTGCTTCCCTCTGGCTCAGATTCAACAGTCTTCAGAATAAGGCCAAGTGATGTGTGGCTTCTAAGGTGTTCTTCAGCATGCGTGGCAGCATGTTAGCATGAGCCATTCTCAAGCAGATAGTTTCTCTTTTCCTTACATGGTGGTTCGTACATGTGGTTAGTTGTGGGTTGCTCTGCAACTGCACAAATGGACTTGCCCCACAGCATACCTTTTGGGAACTACTGTCTTATAGCATGTAAAAAACACTACATGAACATCCATCCATCCATCCATCATCTGCAGCGTTCCTGGGTCCCGTCTAAGCAGAGACATCCAGACCTCCCTCTCCCTGGTCACCTCCTCCAGCTCTTCTGGGGAGACACGGAGGCATTTTCAAGCCAGCTGAGAGATATAATCTTCCCAGCATGTCCTGAGTATAACCCAGGGCCTCCTCCCAGTAGTGCATGTCCGAAACACCCAGGAGGCATCCTAGTCAGATGCCTGAACCATCTCAACTGGTTGCTTTCCATGTGGAGGAGTAGCAGCTCTACTCTGAGCCCTTCCTGAATGACCAAGCCCCTCACTTTATTTCTAAAGGAAGAGCCCAGACACCCTTTGGAGGAAACTCATTTCTGTATCTGCAATCTCGTTCTTTTGGTCACTACCCAGAGCTTGTGACCATAAGTGAGGGTAGGAATGTAGATCAGCCGTTTTCTTTATTTTTGTGCAGTTGTACAGTTCTGTGAAAAAGTATTTGCCCCCTTCCTGATTTCTTATTTTTGTCAGATTACATGTTTCAGATCATCAAACAAATTTTAATATTAAGATAACCGAGTAAATATAAAATGCAGCTTTTAAATGATGTTTTCATTTATTAAGGGAAAAAAGTAATGGCCCTCTAAACCTAATAACTGGTTGTGCCACCCTTGGCAGCAAGAACTGCAACCAAGTGTTTGTGATAACTGGCATTGATGGAATTTTGGCCCACTTATCTTTGCAGAATTGTTTTATTTCAGCCACATTGGAGGGTTTTCAAGCATGAACAGCCTATTTAAGGTGATGCTAAAGTATCTCAGTCGGATTTAAGTCCGGACTTTGACTGGGCCACTCCAAAACCTTCATATTCTTTTTTACCATTCAAGAATGGATTTTCTGGTTTGTTTCTGATCATAACCCAAGTGCTCTTGAGCTTCAGGGCATCAACTGATGGCCGGACATTCTCCCTCAGGATTTTCTGGTAGAGAGCAGAATTCATGGTTCCATCAATTACAGCAAGTAAATCAGGTCCTGAAGCAGGAAAGCAGCCCCAGACCGTCACACTACCACCGCCATGTTTGACGGTTGCTATGATGTTCTTTTTATGAAATGCTGTGTTAGTTTGATACCAGATGTAACGGGACTTAATTTAAAAAAAAAAGAAATCAGGAAGGGGGAATATACTTTTTCACAACACTGTACATTATGTGTATATCTGCTCTTGCCCCATGGCATACCATTTGATAACTACTGTAACACCACATTAACATGTTAACACATTTAATAATTCAGTTTTCAGTTTTCATCAAAGGGTTTTTTTTAATAACTGTGAGATCGATCAGCACATATTTTGGTTCCAGAGCTGTTATTTTAGTGAATATTTTAATGATACCTCTATTTGACAGCATTTACTTATTATGGTAAATGAAAACAGCCTGGTTGGCATTACATTTCTTGCAGGAGGCATTTGTTGCTGCATCTTAGATGTAAATTATTGTAATTTCTTGGAAAATTGGTTACTGGTGTGTTCCTTGAAAGAATTTCTAAAAGAAATGATTATGTATAAAACACCAGAGACACAGCTCAAAGTAAAATGTTCAGATATAAAGACTTTTATGTTTCCCATCCCATTTTCCTTAAAAACACTCGAGATGTTTAGACTTCTGCTACAGAACTAAAAGGACTTGCTCTCATTACAGATTCAGTGGGAATTAGCTTGCGTCTCTGTCATGGAAAAAAAGGCAGTACAGCAAGATGGGAACTTTCAATGCTCAGGCCAATCAACTGTCAAAGGCCTCTAGTGCTGTGGGAACATCTGCTTCCTCTATTCTGACATGACAAGCTTCCTTATATAGCAAGATGTACCAGTGAAGGGCACATACATGGGTGTCTAGCTAGTGCAGTACATGGGAACCAATGTGCAGGCTGGTCTGCCTGTCCTCTAGTGGAGTCCTCCCACAGCCAGTCTGCTGATGCATCCCATACAGACAGAGTTTAGAGATTTTAAATGACTGCCCTGATGCTCTGTTTTTCCAAATAGGCCCATCACTCCTCTGTGTTGTGTCTCCTTATCATAAAATTATAAATACAAACAGAGCTAGCCAGAATACATACTTTATTAGGCAGAGAAAATACTGTCCAGAAGAAGAAAAACACCAAAAATAAATTTCTGTCATACATCGATTCCTCTCACACGTCATAGGAAGGTCACTAGTACAACAAAGAGAAACAAATATTTCCAATCTACGCATTCATAACCGCCAAGAATAGGCTAGATGGTTACTGTAGCATGGTCAAAAGCACGGCGTGGCTCAGGTGTTGTTAAAGCAGAGCATGATGGCGCTTTCGGTAACCACGTCTGAGGCAGTTCCTTACTCTCCACACTATGAAAACACAGAAAAGAGAGGCAGGTGGCACTGTAGTGGGGAGGCAAATCAGCAAACATGAGGCGTCAAGAGTGAATAACATGAGCCAAAAAGGTGGCAAATACAGCAAATGAAGATGAGATTGAAGAGGTGCCTTGGCACGGAGTGCAGCCTCAGCCGAGTGGTTAAAATCTCCTGAAAGAGTCAGAAAGGGAAGGCAGCGGGGGTCGGCTTTTGGCAGCTTGTTCTGACCAGAGCTCGGTGGACCGGTTAGGGGACGATGGGACCTGTTCCACTTTTTTCCCACATGAAACAGGAGCTGCTGTTATAAGATGGCAGAAAACTCTGCTTGGACTTATAACACACATAAATCCAGCCTCTTCAGAGTTTCAACATGACACAATCAGACTAGTACATAAACATGCAGACTTATACAAAAGCAGAACTTTACAAAGTCATGCAGAAGGAATGTTTTGATATTTCTGACTCTGATATATTTAACCGGCTGGCCTGAAGTCTATTTTTGTTTGTGGGGATTTATAGGGAACTACCATAATTCAGTCTAGGCCATTGTGACAGGCTGGAAAGTGTGCTCTTGGAAAACAAAACCAAATCAGTGTCTTCATGAGGAAAAAAAAGAATGAAGGGGATTTACAAAGTTAAATATATCTACTTAAGAAACTTCTTTAAATCTCTTAAAATTCTGGATGAGAACCAGTCCATGTCTTTTAAGGAGGTAGCCTGGTACTCACCTAATTACACAAAACTTCAAAGCTTCTTAACATTTTCTTCTAACACTCCAGAAATGGCTTGCTGAGTCTCTCAGTTTTTATATGAGGTCTGTTATTTCTTAAATGGAGTTTGACATTTTGGGAAATGTGCCTTAATCATACATGACCGCTCCATCTGGTAAATATAAGGCTAAAAATCCAGCCTGGCTCGGTCCAAAGGTGAGAAAAAGAAGCCTACCAGCACCAACTAAAGCTCACTAATTAACATGATAAGGCAATATGTTTAATCCACTGATTCCCATCCAGGAGTATGAGGTAAGATGGCAGTGGAGCTTTGTTAGCTGGATGCTTTTGTTGCATCTGAAAAAACCCAAAAACTATGAAATAAATACATGAAATAGTTAAAGCTGTATCATCCAACATAGTTTAAAGAGTTCAGATTAAAAGTAGCTGGAAAAAAAAATAGTGCACTTTGCTGAATATATGGATAACTATTGGAAACTGATAGTTAAAAGTAATGAGCAAACAGCTGGCTAAAAGTTAGGGATAGACGGAGGAAAAACAGTATGTAGATACAGCTGTGGATTAACAATTGAAATTCAAAAATAATAGATAAAGAGTGGAAATACTAGAGTATTTATGTATTTATTACAGTTAAGGATAAATGTGACAGCATGCAAAATTTCAAAATGTTTTTTTACTTTATTTTTCCTAAAATTTCAAAACTTTGAGACATGCAAAAAGTCACATTTCATTTCTCTATTTTCTATGAATTTTTAACTTGAACATGTCAAACTGTGTCTGTTCTTTGAATGATTGTGGTTTATTAACTATTCAAATAGCTAAGTACTCGTAAATGATTAAACTTCTGATAAAAACTCCACTGGGTTTACAAGAAACCATCAATCTATCACCATCCACACAGCGTTATCGCCACAGGTTTTCCCCTTGTAGGTGAGAAGTTTGCTGGATGAGGATTTGGGGCAAAATAGTGAGCTGTTTAATTGCAGTTTATGCATCAGAAACTGTTCAATAAACAAAATTTTTATATTTGCAGACAGTGCAGTTAAGATAACAAACATTGGAAATATTGTTTTTGTGCACAGCAGGGATTCTTGGTCTGCTAAACCAATAAAATCAATGGGTAATAGTTAACATTGGTACATAAAACTCATGAGCAAATAGCTTTAAGTTGTAGGTAAACAGTTCAAATGAGTACATACTACTAGTGGATATAAATCGACTATATTAAATTTGTAGAATTTGTAGATAACAATTTGAAATATTTTGGTAAACATAAAGAATTAACTTGCAAAATAAACGTTAACTTTATAAGCTAAAAGTTAGTCTGGAAATAGCACAGAGTGAAAGTAATAGCTAAAATGACTGACACGTGAATTAATAGTCGAAACAGGTCAAAGCTGTTGGATAAATGGAGCAATAGCTTGAAAAAACAGCTGACACTGATGGCTAAAGATCACGGATAAAGAGTGAAAACAGAGTAGTAATCTGCAAGTTGTCTAATGAAATCACTGAAATGTAGGTGAAAGTTACGTGTAAAGAGTGTAAAAGTTTGCTAAAACTTGAAGTGGCTGAAAAACAATGATTTAAACTGTTCATTGATCCAGTGGATCATTGGGCTTAAAGGTTGTGAAATATACACTATATAGACAAAAGTATCAGGCCACACCTCTTAATCTTTGAATGGGGTTGTTTTTCTGGGGGTGGCCTGGGCCCTTTAGCTCCAGTGAAGGGAAATCTTAATGCTTCAGCTTACCAAGACATTTCTATGCTTCCAACTATGGGGAAGGCCCTTTTCAAGTGCACAAAGCAAGCTCCATAAAGGCAAGGCACAATGAGTTGCCTACACAGAGCCTTGACCTTAACCCTATCGAACACCCGATCAATTGCAAGCTAGACCCTCTCAACCAACAACACTGTGTGACCTCACAAATGCTCCTCTGGGTAAATGTGTAAAAATTCCCACAGACACTTGTAGAAAGCCCTCCCAGAAGAGTGGAAGCTGTTACAGCTGCAAATGGGACCAGTTCTATATTAATGCCTGTGGATTTAGAATGGCAAAAACTGTTGCAGTCTTAGAGGCTTTTATGTGCTTTTATGAGTTTTTATCAGCCTTTACATTACATGCAACTTTTATTTTGTACATTTAGTGTTTGTATGGGCTTCAGAAATTAGCTATAATATGTTAAATAGTGAGTTTTAATGGTGCTGATAGGCTGATGTTAGTTGCTAAATGTCTCCAAATATAAAACTGAAATGATTTAGCTTTGCAGTTAACATTTTTCCATTCACTTGATGATTCAAAGTACGTTTGTTTTACAGTCAAATCACAAAATATTCCACTAAAATTCACTTTAAGGATTATCATGGTTTTCCCTTTGAGTGCATTGGTGTATTTGAGCAGCTCAACAGACAAATTGGTTTGAATATATAGTCTAATCATAAAGAATGATTAAACTTACAGAGATTGGATTTTTCTCTCTCTACTAGACTAATTTCATATAAGAGATAATCATGGCGAATGTCTTAATTCTACCAACACAAAGATGTAAACTGAAGCACAACAGAGGCGAATGCTTGTCCGTGTTCTGGCAGTGAGAGACACTCTGACCCCACAGTCCAGACACAAACAGCATCATGCCGCATTGCCGCAACCAATTAGGCTTAGAAGAAGTGGTCGCTGCTGCCGAGTCGGGCTCACAGGTTCTCGTTGGTGTCGTGTTGGCACTGGCTGTCGGTCGAGGGGTTCAGGAAGGGCAGCTCCTCGCCGCAGCCCTGCAGCTTCAGGACCTGACTGCTAAGATCCAAGCAGCACTATGAGAGGAGTCACATTGGAAGGCATAATTAGTACGCTAAATATTTAATCACAGGTGGCCGATCTTAGTTCACAAATATATATATATATATATATATATCCTGTAAGACAAACGTGTGAAAAGCTGGATAGTTTCATCACTTCATACCTCTAGATGTATTTCAATTTAACAGTCTTGAGAAGGAAAAATCAATCCGTGTTTATTCTTAAATTCTACTGGAGTAGCTTTGCATGATTCATATTTAAAATGATCAGCTTCTGAAAAAGCAGTTGGAGCTCCATCTCCCTTTAAGCCAGCTTTCTTCTGATCGGAAGCAGAATAGCTGGTAGGGGGGCTTCTGTGCTCATAGCCAGAGGTGTGAGGTCCCCCCTGGCAACCACTGGTCGCTAGGGAAAAATGTGTATTCCCCAACCGGTTGACAAATCGTTGCTGGCAGTTGCTAAGTGAAACTGGTCGCAAAGAGGTACACGGTGCTGCATCGAAAACCTCCTTACGATTGCTTTGGTTGCTAACAGATTGCCACAGTCGCCTGAAGTTTGAATGGAAGACGCCAAATACTAGCTGAGCGGTACTGAAACCAGAAAAAGCAGAATAGGAGGGTGTTCGCCTTCAAATTAAAAGTTGCACCTTTTGAAATGTGTTGGTAATCACAAGAACGTTTTTGGTGCAGCACTGTCTTTGCAACAGCCAGCAACCACTCGCCAACCGGTCAGGGAATATATTTTTTTGTCTAGTGACCAGTGCAGAAAACCGAGCCAGAAGCCTGGGCTTTTGGCTCATTTGTACATACACTGAATTATTTAAAACTTTGGCCATGTTAAATGTAATTATCCACCATGTTAACAATATATAAATGACAAAATCAAGTAAAGGCATAATAGATCCCCTTTAATTGACTACATAATCTGTTATGTATGGTCACAAGGCTTTTAGAGATACAAACTTTTTATGTCATTTAATTCCTTTAATCAGCTCTTTATCACTTATGGAGGTCAAATGATATAAACAGCAATTCTATAAAAAACATGTTTTAGTTTGTATAAAGTAAATACACAATTATACTTTTTACCACCCTCTCAAATTTAAGGAATTGCTGTTTTTGTGGTATATAATTACAAAATTACACTTTCAGCTGTAGCTCTTACTACCTTATATACTTCCAGTACCAAACTTTATGTGGTATACTGGCAATTATATCATGAATTTTCATTCATTTTGTTGTGTTTTCATTGAGTGATCTGCTTCATTCTCCTGATTCTTTTAGTTTTGTTTGTTTTTGGTTGGCCATAAAGCCTCCCTTTCACTGAAATCAATTATAGGTTACTTGTTAAACAGTTGCCTATTTGGCCTACACATCTGGCTAACACACAGCAACCCTTACCCAGGCTTTTCCTTGCATACAAAAAATGTTGGTGGACCCTAAAAGCAATTTTGGCCTTCCCCCAAAGGAAAATCACTAGGACTGTCATGAAAATATAATTAACAAATGATATTTTCTCAAGCATTTTTGGTTATAAATTGGTCATAAATAACAGGAAAATGCGTAGACTTGTGTTTAGTAGGGTAACACAGACTCATTTTAATCAGTTTCTGGTCCCGTCTTAGCTGTGTTTTGTCTACAAGAACAACAGCTGGAAGAGACACTTTGAAAGCAGTAAAAATCAACCAGAATGAGTTAAAGACCAGTAAACCACAGCCTGAAATGTGTTTTAAAGCTCTAAAAAATGAATAAATAAATATAAATATTGTTTTTAGCTGACAGTTCAGGCTTAGTTCAAGTCATAAAAGTTGAAAAATGGATGTTAATGAATTTAAATTTCAAGCACAGCCTAACACTTTCTTTATGAAACCAAAAAGATTTGGCACATTGATTTATGAAAGCAGGAACATGTTATTATTCAGTCCTTCTGTTAAGCTGCATTTCTATTAAACTTCTGCTGGTGCAGGCCATTAATCACAATTACTAACACTGCTTATGAATATTTGCAGGGAAAGCTAAACACAGGAATGAGCTCGGAGCTAAAATGTTCATCTTACCTCACACTGTCCTTCAGGGCTGATCTACAAAATTGGAGCTCATGTTCCTTTCACACCCTGAAGTCCCACTTTAATTAGATCTTTTAGGAGATAACTAGTTGCAGATTATGTAATGCTGAAATAAATGGAGGACTACTTTCAAACTGCCAGCTTGTCTTGTGATTGGATTTAGATGTGGTATTTCAAATGTGAATATTAAACATTTCACATCACAGAATGTCCTGAATCTCCTCATATGGGATTTATCTGCACAATTAAACGCTGTGCTATTAAAACAACACAACCCTTATGTGATAACAACCTGCATATTTCCCCCTGACATGTTTAGTTTTTGTGAGCATTTCTTCTTCCCTTTTGCTTATTTAAAGCCTTGTGACCATTTCAGCTTATCTGACTCTGTAAAAGGCCACACACACATAAAAACACGCGATAAGGCTCACAAAATATGAGCAAATGAAATGAGGATCTTACTTTAAGTTCCAAAAGAGTCTGCAGACCCAGGCACAGCTCGAACACCTCATCTTCTGAAAGGGAAAAAAGACAGGGGAGATAAGGGCAGAGAGAAGAGAAATACATAAACAGCATTTCAGTGCATTTTGTAAGCTGCTCCCATTTATTAACATCTCATCTGAAAATGCATTCATTAGCCTGAATCCAGGTTAACTCATCAACACGCTACATATTCAGCCATGTGTTAATGAGCGCTGTTAAGCATATGTACTTGTGTGGGTGGTGGCAAAGTGAGAATTTAATGCCCACGAAGAGCTCTGGATTCAGGTGTTTGAGATTTAGAGTCGGTAGAGAAAGTCCACACAGAAACAATAACAGCAAGCAGTCTTTTTCTTTTGTCTTTGTGAGGATCAAATGTCTTCATAGCAAGGGAAATACATTTGCATAATTTGGGGGCTCTGGATTAACTTTAAAGGAACATTTTAACATTTTAGAAACATATTATAGCTCCATACAGGGACTTAGATAAGAGTTCTTTGCTCAGAGACACCCAGGAGATGACTGTAGCTGTATGTTGGAAGCAGCATTTTTAGTTTAAGATTTAACCTAGCTCTGTCCAACGGTAATAGCATCCACCTAGCACTACCCCTGAACCTCACAAATTTATTTAATATAAAAAAAATAAAAGTCATGACAAGCTGTGCGCCTGTTTTTATTTAAGGCCACCTAAGAACCAGTCACACAGGTTTAGAGACCAGTCAGTAACCATCTGGCTACACCAGTATTCCCCAACTGGTTGTTGATTGCTGGAGGTTTTGGAGATTGTTGGGAAAAAAGATTGCTAAAGCCCCAGTTACAGAGGCTTAGAGACCAGTCAGTGACCCCCTGATAACCACAGGTCGCTTGGGGAAGTCTGTAATCCATAACCAGTTGGCAAGTGGTTGCTGGAGGTTGGTAGCAGTTGCTAGCGTGAAATTGGTCACAAAGAGGTATACAGCACTGCACCGAAAACCTCCTTGCGATTGCTTTGGTCGCTAGCAGGTTTCTGCAGCCGCACGTAGTTTGTATTGAAGATGCCAACTTGTCTGCAAACACTCGCAAACTACTCCCCAAGCAGTTGTGAAACTGTGAACACTGCAACGCAAACCAGAAACGAAGACTGTTCACCTTCAAAGTAAAAGTTGCACCTTTTGAAAAGTGCTGGTTTCCTTGGTAAGGCACAACTTTTACTTTTTACCTTTACTTTGAAAGTTGCTCCACAGCTCAGAGAGGAAACGGTGAGTGTTTGCAGACCAGCTGGCATCTTCCAAGCAAACTATGGGTGACCACAGCAAAGTTAGAAACAAGGTTGGGAGTCATGTCAGTCACATGCCTGTATGTTAAATATAAAGCTACAGTGAGGAAGTAGTTAGCTGAGGCTGTTTTCACAAGCTAATACATTTCCTAAAATGCTGCAGTAAGTAATAAATGTGCTGGGCAGTACATCTCTATTGTTTTTAGTAACATGGCTGACCCTGTTCATAAAGTCATGGTAATAAAGAGAAATGTGTCTCCAGGAAAAGGCTCACCTGTACAGGAAGCAGAAAAGCACAAACATACACGTAACCAACCCCAAATTTCAAGGACAAAGCCAGATTGGATCGGTCTTCCGAAGGAAAGTGTCCTTAAAAGGAAAGCAGTCTTTTTCATGACAAAAATAAACTCTGGTTTCTGCTACTGGAGGTGGACAGTGAGGCAGAAGGACACAGATGGTGTCGATAAAGTTTTCTCTCTCACATTTTTGGACCTGTACCTGCACCCAAGACTGCTTATCACAAAATTACTTAATGAAAACAAGGGTTAGAGTTTCCAGTGTACAGTTTATTTACTGATTGATTTTTACTGGAAAGACCTACCTGATGTTATCAGAACATCAGTAAAATCATTCTTAAACAGTGAATCTTTGTGGCAAACATAAAACTATAGAGAACAAATTGAGGCTTGGCTGGTATAAAGGGGCCTGTGGGCAGCTATCAGCTGAATGACATGGACCGGTCATTTTGGTGATTTCTTGACTTTTTCTTCCGGTAACGCTGTGAGTTAATAAGTATATGAACTCAAAGAGTTGGGCTGAGGCATCCAGCATGCTAAAAGGATGAATCCTAATGGTTGTAGTGATACAGTGACATTTTATCTAGCCTTTTTAGTAGAATAACTACTGCATAGATTGCAGAGTTCAACACAAACAATTCTTATCTTGCTGTCAGTCTCCTGTTTTTACATTACAGTTAGCATTTTAACTCACAGAAATAAAGAGACTGCTCTTAGTGTCATGAAAAACAACAGGAGGGCGGCACTGGTGGAGTAGGGGTGGATATTATGAGCATTTCACTTCCATTTGCAACTGATAGAAATAGAAGCAACAGGACAGTAATATGTATTTAGGAGCGCATTTGCAAATAAAAAGTATTCATCCCATTCAGCCTCAGTTTCTCTCAATGAAAAGTTTTATTACACAGCACGGTTAAGATGATGCTGTCATAGCCTCTCCTCATAGTAAACCCAGGTGGGTTAGATAATGCTGCAGTAACTCTAGGGAGAACAGGGGTTAGAGACCACAGCATGACCAAAATTACTGCAACTGTGTGCAAGGAATTTATAATCTTGCTGCCTTAAAAATGGTTGCTTCGAAGACGGGGACCAGGTCTACAACCACTTGCTGTCAGCTGCCATCTTCAAAATGACTGGATATAAAATAGCATTAATACGGAGTCAGTCTGCTATCAGTTTGCAACTGAATGAGGTCATCTTGACAATTGCATGCAATCTGTTTGGGTAATATGGCAATTTATTAGTGACAAAAATGTGAAAATTGCAACTCTGTTGTCACCTGCATACACAGAAATTCAGCCAGTTCAACCAGAACCTCATAGATCTGAAACACTAATTCCTCCACAAATAGTACGTAGTTGTTGCAGAATGCTGATGTAACTGCAAAATCACATAGGTGTTTGGCAACCTTGATTTTAAAATCAATATAACCAGAATACAACCAGCTGGCAGCCAATGAGTTTAGTCCCTTATTACAAAGAGACGTGTCACAGATGAGTTGCACTCTTCGGCGCAGGCTTGCAATGTGTTGGCAATCTGTCTGCGTTTATAAATTAGACGGCAGCTACTTGCAAACCTTCACCAATCTGTTGGAGAATGACTGACGTCACACAGAGTCAAACAGCGACTGTTTGGAGACAAACTGCATTCAAAAATGGTCGCCCAGAAGTTGAGGGCGTTGCACGCTTAACCTCTGAGCAGCCAGTTGGACGCCACAGCTACTTGGAATTGGTCTCCTACAGCAAAAAAATTCAATGCAATCACAGGGAAATCACAGATTTTTCTTAGCTGCAAGGAGGCTACCATCCTATTTTTACTCTAGTAAAAAAGTGATTGGCTTTTTTTCCCACAGGCCAGTAAATATATACAAATAAATCTTCAAATGGTTTTACATTATTTCACATTGATATTCTTACCTTTAATGTAGGCTGAACACTGGACCGTCTGTCTGCCCAGCTGCAGCTGCAGATCCGTCACTGAGCTGTTCACGTCGCATGGTGAACTGTCCTGTCTGGGCACAAGTCTGACAACACACACAGACACAATAACGAATATCTTCATCAGTCCAAAAAAAAAAGCCTTCGGGGGCGTTTAATTTCAGTATCTACAGCTGCTTCACCTCACAGAAACACATTCCACTTGTGATGAAGCGCATCAGATTTATATTAAAATGTCAATCAAAACTGGGATTTTATTAACTACAATCTTGAAAAGAAACAGTGCAGCAGATTTTACTTTTAATCAGTTACCTTTTAGAGCAGATTTCAAATTTCAGTGGGAACAGGAATGCAACTAATTGACTAGATGACTAAACCTTGCTGCCCTTGCTAGTCATTAACAAAAACACTATTCGGTGATCTAACAAGTTCTTGTAATATTAAAGGTGCAATGTCAGTTAACTGTTGGCTGTAAGATGTTACACAGTTACCTGCCATGGCAAGTGGGAGCATCTATCCATTTCATAAACAAAGAGGTGAAAAATAAGCTCAAACCAACACGGCTCTGCAGTTGAAAATGAACAGCTTCCATTGGATAATTGCTGCAGTGATTAATGTGTTTCTGCTGGCAACAGGTTATTAAACCCTAACCGATGTAGTGAGTAGCTTCTCATTTCTTAAACAGCCGTGTTGGAAGACATATCCCGTGTTCATGGTAGAGATGTTACTCTGTTTCAGAAGGGTCAAATTCTTGGCCTGCATCAAGCCAAGAAAACAACAACGAGATTACCAAAACCACTAAAACTGGGTTAAGAACTGGATTCGAAGGGAAGTTCTGAAACCTCTGCACTCCTGTCCCATTAGTCTGTTGTACTGCATCACCTTTTAGCAGCAACACTTTTGACACAAACATAATTCATAAATTCATAAATTAAATCAACAGTAGCACGAAAAGCTGTGTTTAATAGTCAAGGTAAGAGTGTTTCCACATGCACAATGCAAAGAGAAGTCAGGGGATTGGGACTAAAAAGCTGTGTAGCCTTAAGAAAATCACTAATCAGTGAGGGAACATAAAGATTGGACCCTGGAGTAACTGGAAAAGGTCATGTGGTCTGATGAGTCCAGATTTACACTGTTCCAGAGTGATTGGCTCATCAGGGTAAGAGAGCGGAGATGCTCCCATCATGCCTAGTGCCTACTGAACAAGCCTGTGGGAGCAGTGTTATGATCTGAGGTTGTTTCAGTTGGTCAGGTCTACGTTCAGCAATCTGACTACCTGAATAAACTGAATGACCAAGTTCTCCCATCAATGGATTTTTTTCTTCCCTTATTCCAAGAAAACAAAGCAAGAATTCATCGGGTTAAAACTGTGAAAGAGTTGGTTCAGGGAGCACGGATTAGCCACCACGGAGTCCGGACCATAACCCCACTGAGAATCTTTGGGAAGTGCTGGAGAAGACTTTACACAGAGGTCCAACTCTCCCATCATCGATACAAGAGCTCGGTGAAAAATTAATGCGATTCTGGACAGAAATAAATGTGACACTACAAAAGCCTATTGAAGCCACAGTGAATGCATGCCGTCATCAGAGCTGAAGGTGGTCCAGCAAAAAAATTTGTGTATGTGATTTTTGTGTTTTGGCCAGGCAGTGTCTATCAGCACTAACTACATTCTGCACAGGCATGTAGATGTTAATCTGCATTGAAAAAAGTCTGTTAACTTTATCCACATTCAGCAAACTAATCTGACATGTGCCGTTCACTTCAGCAACATTTAAAATATGATTGGATTATTAAAGGATGTGACTAATGGTTTCAAAAGGCTCTCACTATAAATATAAATACATAAAGGTTAACTTGGTCTTAAAACTGTTAAAAAGGGAAATTTTGGAAAATAGCTGCCAGGAACATCCCTAGTCCTACTGAAAAAAAAGAGTTTTATTTGAAATTTGAACGTTTAAAGATGGCAGTGACATGAAGTCTTTAAAAATCTGGAAAAGCTTAAGAGCTTTATGTTGTCATTAAAATTTCTCCTTAAAGCTCATTTACTTAAATCCACTTCTTCTTTGAATTGTCTTTTACCTTCTTTTCTTTACTCTTTAGTTACTCTTTTACTGAGTTGATGTGTTTCACAGACTAAATTAAGATGCTAATATAAGGAGCATGTGTCGTGAGTGTTCAGAGTCGGGTGTTTCTTACCCCAGCCTCTGGCAGCAGGAGGTGGAGATGTGGTTGTGTTGGCTGCCGGTGTTGATGGATGCCTTGACTTCAGTCTCACAGCACTGTGGGAAGACAGAGGGGGGATTTTGGTGTCACAGTGTGATTTTTCCACTTCATTTTGGGAACGGTGCACGCAAGGAAAACAACCAGCCACACAAACAGCTCTGGGGAGCGTATGCAGACCGCTGATCTCTCCCGTTTTGAACTAATCCTTTTGGCTGCCATATACTCACGACTCCCAAAACTGAAAAATAATGTCGACTCTTAATCAACTCGTACAAACAAAACAAATCTCCCAGTAGGGGAGTATTTACAGCCTGACTCTTGTTTTTTGCAGTCAGATGCTATTTTGTCTGTTTAACTTTATCTGTATTGTTTTTTTAATAGTTAAAAATAAACCAACGAATTTATTCTTCATATAATTACAGATCTTGAGGTGTTTGTTAACTATTAGCTTTATATTGAACTCATATTGCTGACCAAAGGTGATGATTCTTCATTTTGGACTTTGATTTTTCAGAAACATGCATGAAGTGCAGATTTAACACAACTGGTCAAACAACTCCCTGTGAGGTGTTGCAAGTACGTGATGTGATTTAAGGAAAAAGTAACAGTTCATTTTACAATATTAAAAGGTTTTATCTTTATCTAAATCAGCACTGCATTTCCCAGCTCTATAAAGCTGTTTAATTCAGTGTTGCTGCTTTCAGTGCATTGTTTTTGACAGAAGGTGGCTGCTTTCTGCAGAAAAAAGTTTTTAAAACAGGCACACAAAGTTAGGAACTTGTATATGACCACATTGACCCGCCAAAGCTAAAGATACATCCACACCAGAGTTGGTCGAGACCAAAAATGAAGGTAAAATTAAAGTAAATACTAGGCTCACAATGCCTATATAATAATTGGACAAACTAATATTCCTCAAGTCAGAACAACAACTTGAGAAACCTAAAAAAACAATTGGTGCACAAGATGCAGGTTGTCATCATACAGACAGAAACACAGCTAACAAATATAAATGTTTGGTTCATGGTAAGAAGCTTTCCACTAATGATGGAAATTTGCATGTTGAATATAAATTTTTAGCTACTATTTAGTTGTATGACAATAAACTGTTCGAAGTCATTTATGGTAGCAGTAACCAGGATAATAGAGCAGGTGTTTAAATGCTCTGAGTAATAAAATACACGTACACAGGAAGGAAGATTGGGGTTAAAAAAGATATTTTTTATCTTATTTTTAAGAGGTATTTTTACCTCCAGGAGCTGCTCGGCCATGGAAACCCATGCCATGAAGCTCCCAGCGCACAGTTTTTGTGCCGATGTTAATGCCAGAGGAGGTTTGGAGCTCTGCAGTTACTGAGTCAGCAGAGCGTTGGTGGCTTTTATGCACTATGCACCTCAAAGCTCGGCGACCCCGCTCTGTAACTTCACTGTAACCAATTTTTGTAATTTGAACAGTATTATACTAATGCCAATAGACAGATACTGTAATAGGTTTATACAGTAATTTACTGTAAATGACAAAAATATGGGCTAACTACTGTAATCGCATTTTACAGTAGTGAACCTGCCTGGGAAAAACTGACCAATGGCAGAGATTTCTTTAAAAATGGACAACAGAGAAAAGATGTTACTTTAAAGGCCATTACACACTCACTCATTACACAAAGCCAAATGAAATTCAGAATTTTTTCAGATCTGAACTTGTCGTGTAACGTATATACACACCAAACGTGTTTTGCTTTTACTGAAAATTTGTCCTCAAAAAATGCACAGTGAAAAAAATTAAGTTGACATCAAGTGATGATGAGCTAGTCCTGATGTTTCTAAACAAAAAGAAAAAAAGGAAGAAACTGAGATTCTGGGTTCATCCAATTCTCACGAAAAGGCAGCAGCAGAGAGAATTTCATGGTTTGATCCAGGAGTTGAAGCTGTATCAAGTCCCTTTTGTACATATTTCAGGATGTCAGTGGGGCAGTTTGAACTCTTGTTGGCAGAGTTGGGACCACATCTGAGGAGGCTGAGAAATAATTTCAGAGAGGCGATTGACCCAGAGCAGCGTCTGTGTGTCTTAGGTAAAATAGTATTATTTTACTATTTGTATATACAGTACCAGTGCACGTTTTGAGGTACGAGCACACTTTTTGCAAAATCCAGTTAAGAAGGCAAGAAATTCCACAAATGAACCCTGACAAGGCACACCTGTGCAGTGACAACCATTTCAGGTGACTACCTCATGAAGCTCATTGAGAGAAGGCCAAGAGTGTGCAAAGCAGTGATCAAAGCAAAGGGTGGCTATTTTGAAGAATCTAAGATATAAAACATGTTTTGGGTTATTTCACACTTTTTTGTTTACTACATAATTCCATATGTGTTCATTCATAGTTTTGATGCCTTCAGTGAGAATCTACAATGTAAATAGTCATGAAAATAAAGAAAAAACATTGAATGGGAAGGTGTGTCCAAACTTTTGACTGGTACTGTATATAAATGTTTATATATACAAAAAAAATGAGAAAAACATTATCTTATCATGTGATAAGAAGACAAATGAGTGAATTTCCAATGTATCAATATAGTTTTTTAATTTTCAAAATTTTGTCCTGAAACTTTATTCCTTAGTAGCACATGCTGTCACGCGGTTTGCCCTAATTAACACTGACAGTCTGTCTTATCTCACATTTGCTCTTCTCCCTGTAGTCCACTGTAAGCACTGTAACATCTCAGCTATGTTAGCTTGCAAAGTAATAACAGTTTTGGGCCGAAAAGTACCTAAAAATGTAATTATTCTAGGATTAAAGCAGCGGTTCATTAGCTGCTGCTGAGACAGAGCTAGTTTAGATCAGAAACAGGGAAACGGCGAGACTGGGTCTGTTCGATGTTCAGAAATTCTCCTAAAAACACCTCACACAGTCTTTTATTATTACTTTAATTTTAGTTTGTTTTGTCCTTTCATAATTTTTGGTGTGAACTCACTGCTTTCTATTTTCTCCTAATATTTATACCTAATCTAACTCTCCTGGCAGTAGATTTGTATTTATCACATAGATTTATATGAACAAAGTTGCATCCCATCTTATGCCAATCAAAAAAGCATTTAAGTGTATTTCTGAAATGTCACAGTATTCCTTTAATCTTTCACATTTTTTCTGATCTGATTTCAATTCCAGAGTTTTACAGTACCAATGCAAGCAGGAATCTTTGGCCTAATTTCCACTGACATTTGTGCTATTCTTTATCTCACGGTTGCTCTGCTGCCTGCAGGGCGCCTCATGTCACAAAGATATGTTTCATCTTTTGCGTAGCAGATTGTAATGGTTTATTGGAACTAAAGGCCCCTTCTTATTCAGCATCCTCTAAGGTGATTTCATGCAACTTGTCCATGTTTGTGGGAAGAAAGCAAAGTACTGGAATAATGAGGAATGGATACAGAACATATGGCAGCTCTGCATGCATGTGAGAAGCAGTGTGCTGGCACCACCCCCATACTGTTAAGTGAGTAACAGGCTGGTTTTAGGGTTTTTTTCCACCATAAGATACAGATATATATTTCAGATTCTCAGCTTATTTATAAACTATTTTTCTTTCAGATCAACTAAAGCTTCAGCTGCAGAATATTCTTGGTAATTTCTGGTAGGTAGTCAAGGATTTTTATGAGGAATGGGACTGGTTTCAGCTTCTTTCATACAAATGTAAGATAGTTAGCTCGACAAAATAGGGCATTTGAAAACACTGGGATGGTAAGTTTCTCCAATTTGCTGATATTTTACATAAAAATAAAAATGAAAATAATCAGTACTTGTTGACAGGCACTCAAAATTGTGCATTTTTTAAAATAAATCTTATGGTTTAAATATGGATCACAGGTTTTAATGTCTTGATAATGGAGTTGTTTTGTTTTAGATATTGGACATTTTCAAACATCTAGTGTCTGCGTGTCCTTCTCTCGTTGTCATCTCCTTTATAAATCAGTACATTATCCACTTGACCTGAGGACACCCCCCCAGAAGTAAACACGTTCATTTTCCATTTACCTTGTTTGATCCCTCTTACTCTGTGCAGACTGAGCTGACTGAGCGAGCCTCCTTTGTCCTCACCGGCTTATCAGCAGACCCACAAACCTGCTCTTTTGTCTCAGGCCTGGTGGTGCAAAAATCCTCCCTATCCCTGAAGTTTAAAAATAGCAGCCAAACAAGTCACTGAGGAACACTTTGCATTTAATAAGTTGATGATAAAACCCAGCAAACCCACACTGAGTAATGGGAGAAAACGCTGAATCTGCTGGAAAAGTGGACTACAGAAGCTGTGTGATATTCTCTAAACCCCACAGGGAAGATAAGTTGTTTGATCTCTGTATTGATTTCTTTCAAAGGATAAAATGTGGTTCTGTCCTTGGTTTATGCATGGCTGCAATTCTCTCTAATCCAAATATTATATTATTAAGCCCCTGGTTATAGACTAAGCATGAAATATTTTGGCGCATATGTTACTACAGTTTAACTTTAAAGAACAGCAAATCTCATGAAAAAACAATAATGTGTTAGTGTGTCTCTCAGTGGTTTCCAGCCATGATGATTGTGGCACTCAAGCTACAATACTGTGCAAAAGTCTTGATTCACCCCTCATTTCTTTATATTTTGCTTCCAAGGAGCCAGGATTTCCTGTAATTTTTTTAAAGTAACAGTTCTCCAGACTTTCTGAAGGTCATTCAAAGTTTGAACGTCTTTGGACGTTGGCTGCTTTTTCACTATTTTCAGTCCAGTCCTTTTACCTGACTATTTTCATGTTTACCTGACCTAAAAAAGAATTTAAAAAATGGAACCTAACTTAAAGGATTAACCAGTGTTGTATCTACACATAACAGACCACATAGCAAAGAAGAACCAATTTTAAATTGTATCTTTAGGCACTTTGTTACTAGCAGCCTGTTACAAAAACTCAGCATTTGTTCCCATTTCTTTAGTTGAATCTATAAAAATGCCAAAGATAACACAATTTGAGAGCATAAAATAGTATTTTTGCACCAAGAAGGTGATTCCAAAAGAGCTATTAGCTGAAAACTTGGCATGGTGTGCAGTGTGTCCTTAAAAAATCTGAGGAAACTGGACAAGTGGAGGACAAAAGAAGATGTGGCAGCCCTAAAAAACTACAGACAGCAGATGAACAATATCTGAAAATCATGTCCTTAAGAAATAGGAAAAAATCCAGCAAAGAGAGAAGCATCTGGCCCTTTAGTTGATCATCTACTGTTCACTGAAGCCTCATCAGAAATGGTCTCAGTGGAAGGGTGGCTGTCAAGAAGCCATTCTTAAGGAAGGGAAACAGGGAGAAAAGGCTGAGGTATGCCAAATTCTCTCACCTCTTTTCACTCACCATGTGTTTATTCACCACTCTGCATTTAATCATGAGTTATTATTAATCACTGGCTCTCCTCCACAGTGTCTTTTGCCCCGTCTTCCTCTCCTCACCCCCAACCGGTTGCGGCAGATGGCTGCCCCTCCCTGAGCCTGGTTCTGCCGGAGGTTTTTTCCTATTAAAAGAGAGTTTTTCCTTCCCACTGTTGCCAAGTGCTTGCTCATAGGGTATCATCTGATTGTTGGGGTTTTTCTGTATTATTGTAGGGTCTTTACCTTACAATATAAAGCGCCTTGAGGTGACTGTTGTTGCTGATTTGGTGCTATATAAATAAAATTGAATTGAATTGAATTGAAATTACACAAGAACTGCACTGAAAATCAGTGGCAACAGGTCTGATGGAGGGATGAATCCAAATTAGAAATTTTTGGTTCAAATAATCATCAGTATATACAGAGGAGGTCAGGAGAGAGGTACAACCGCGAGTGTCTCCAGCCATCTGTAAAACACGACAGAGGCTCTGTCCTGGTTTGGGGCTGCATTTCAGACAGTGGTGTTGAAGATCTAAAACTGATGGAATTATGAATGCAGAAAAGTACCATCAGATTTTGATCCATCATGCAATACCACCTGGAAAGCAACTGATTGGAAACAGATTCATTTTTTAGCATGACAATGATCCCAAGCAAAATGCCAGTGCAGTAAAAGCATACCTGGATAGAAAAACAGACAATGGAGCACTATCAGTCATGGACTGGACTCCCCACAGACTGGACCTCAACATTATTGAAGCAGTGTGGGATCATCTAAAGGCAGCCAACATCCAAAGAAGAGCTTTGAATGTCCTTTAAGAAGCCTGGAGAACTATTCCTGAAGACTACTTAAAGAAATTACAAGAAAGCTGCCAAAGAGAGTTCAGGCTGTGCTGAAGGATAAAGGTAGTCGTACCAAATATTGACTTTCAAGCTTGTTAGAACTGTACAAACCCTGGTTTTGTCTTATATACTATACTTCCGTGTATGTTTGCACATGTTTTAATAAATTGCTGCACCTATTTCAAATTTTCCTGGCAAAATATGAAGAAATGAGGGGTGGCTTGAGACTTTTGCACAATACAGTACAACAGTTTTAAATTAGAACAACTGTGAGACATCGCCATGATGTTCTCAAGAAAATATGATTGATATGTAGTGGAGAGGGTTTTTCTTTTAGCCTCGGAGGAGGTTTTTTGCCTCTCGTTTGGAAATGTTTCCAGTTTGATGGTTCATTGTTCATCGGTTAGTTTACATGTGAATTTTAAAAATGGAGCTTTAACGCACAGAAAGATGAGAGATGAGGTTTTGAATACACAGTGATGGGTTGTTAAGAATACCAAAGAATACCATCAAATCAATCACTGGATAGTAAATTGGATGAAATTGCAAAATCCTGTAATTGCAATGAAACAACACCTAAAGGAGTTTGCTGCAATAATAAGGGATGCAATTAAGCAGACTAACATTTTATTTGCTTTTTTGATTACTTTACAGACTAAATTAATCATTTAGCCTGTCAATTCAAGCAGATATTCTAATGAGAATCTGTTGAGAAGAGACTGAATTACTAATTTTGTGAGACCTTTCTGCAAATATTTGTCCCTGTATGTGATCACTGGGGACCCCAGAGAGCATCTTAATTTGAATCGAGGCTACAGTTAATCCCTAATATATTTCAGAAAATATGTCTAACAAAAAGTGTGGATACAGAGTCACTGCATGCAAAATTGTGCTGTTTCTACCATCTTCAGAGTTTTTTTTAATGTAACCTGGTCTTACCTAATCAGTGGTCCATACCAAACTGTGGTTGTAGTTCAGGTTGGGTTTATGATTATATATTAAACATTTCCCTAATTCTAAATAAATATTTTTAAGAATCTTTGGATCAGAGAGTTGACGAGAGATAAGGAGAGAAACTTTTATGTGGTTTCATTCCCCAGACATGTCGATCATGAACTCAGTGTCTTTATTTACCTTTCTTTGGTTGACAAATCTATGGCAGTGACCCTGGAGCGTCTCTGGAGAGGCTGATGTAACTCAAGGACCAATGAATTCCTTTATGCAGTACCGGTTGTTTTGGCCTGATGTTACAAACTTCTATTTAATGATTTACTCATTTCATTATATTTCAGACACGGAAGCCCAATAAACAGCACAATAAAAAATATCACTATAATGTTTTCTCCACTGTTCAGCAATATTTCCAGCCCCAGTAACCCCATCAATATTGGAAAAATAACTTTAACTTCTTTCCAATATTCATAAAAAAATATTCATTGGCCTTGTGGCCTTCCATCCCAGTCTCATAGCAAAACATGAAATAGAAATAAAGCAATCTGTGCTGATGTTCATGGACCGATAAAACAGAGTTTCAGAAGAAGTGGAAACGGTTGTATTTTAAGCCTAACCATGATCTTTTAGTAAACCTAACCCAATAATTTTAATGCCCGAACTTAACCAAGTAATGTATTATTACTTTAAAAGGTATTTAAAATAATACGACTGGAGTGTGAAAATGTGTAGGATTCAAAGTTGGGTCTCTGGTGTGAATAGTAGATTGATTCCCTCCACTACTAACCCCTCCAACCTTCAGGTTCAGTGGAAAATATGAATATCAAGTGAATGGATTCAAATCAGTACACGAGACCGGGCAGATGACAATTCATGTTCAGGAACACAATACAACAAATTATAATTAAATTACTTAAAGAGATATGGTGAGGAGCTCAGTGTAGAGCCACTGTTCATCTGCATCGTAACAAGGTAGCTGAGGTGGTTTGGGAATCTTTCTAAATTATCCTCGTTATGCATCCCAGGTGAGGTGTTTCCAAATGGGAATAGACTCAATGGGCCGACCCAGGATGATACCCTGCAGAAATGATACCCGTCAGGTGTGGGATGCCCTTTGGGATGCCTCTGAATGCCCCTGGAAGAACTTAGGGAGGTGGAGGGATAAATGGTCGTCTCAGCAACTATTCTTTGACTGTTGCCCCTGTGTCTCAAATACTGTAGTTTTGTAGAGAGTAATAAAGCCAAAGTGATCATGAATCTTCAAAGGGGGCTAATGTCATGGTAATTTGGGGCTTTTAATGATTTCTTTGAAGTGTTCTTTTTCCAGGGTGGAATGATTGTGCAGCATATCTTTAATAACTAAAAAACAAGAATTGGGTGCACAACTTTGAATTTATTTTGGATTTTCTTTAATCCACACAGGCTCAAAAGTATACATACAGGCTCAAATATATAAAAATACTCACTTAAATCTTTTAATAACTGTTGCTGAAGGTTCTACAGTGTCTATTAACTTGACAAGGCCAAGGTCTATTTATTTTTCGTTAGTAATCATGATTGACTACAGCTAGTAGTTTCTCTTTGGCAGCACAAAAAGCATTTGTTTGACAGCACTCATTGGACTGACTAATACTCAGAACAATGCGAAAATCCAAGGAACTCAGTGAAGATCTAAGAAGGAGAATTGTAGATTTACATAGGTTGGGAAGGTCTCTTGGAGCCATTTCTAAACAACTGCAGATTCCAACATCATCAGTTCAAACAATTGTACGTAGGTACAAGTTATTCAGATGTGTCACCACTTTACCAAGGTCTGGAAAAAGACCCAAACTGTCACCCTCAGATGAGAGGAAATTGGTTAGGATGTTCAGGAACAACCCAGGAACCACCAAGGCTCAAGCCTGCCATGAACTGGAAACTGCTGGAACATCAGCGTCACTGTCCACAGTGAAGCAAGTTTTACATCACCTTGGACTGAAAGGTTGCCGACCAAGAAAGAAGCTCCTGCTCCAAAATTGACACCCTTAAGCTCGAGTGAAATTTGCAGCTGCCCACATTAACAAAACTTCCGGAGAAAGGTTTTATGATCAGACGAGACAAAGATTGAGCTGTTTGACCACAATGACAAGAGGTATGTTTGGAGGAATAAAAGTGAGGCTTTCAAACCTAAGAACACTGTACCAACTGTCA
>VUQS01067216.1:0-19055 GCA_015108495.1 Heterochromis multidens | reverse complement strand
CACTATTGTCTGGCAGTTATCTGAAAGCCACTCACTGTATTTACCTTCTCATCTCTGCTCACATAGTAAGAGGACATTGCATTGACTTATGTTCATCTTTTGGAAACTTACTGTGACCCTAATCCTAACAACCTGCCCCTAACATTAAACCAAGTCTTATGCTTGACCACAATGTGATTCTGCTAACATGTTTATGCCCCCCCATGGTGAATATCATGTACACACACACACACACACACACACACACACACACACACACACACACACACAGTGCTCACTCAAGTGTCAAGTGTCCAGTATTTACATTTTGTAATTGTCTTTTTGCAGGACTGATTGGCTCTCCAGACAGGCTTTGTTTCAACAAATCATGCATGCTGAATTGATAATTAATTTTTAAAGTCACTGATTGCTGAATTATTTACTCTGTGACTGACTGTGTACATTCAAAGAATGGGCAGCCTCTCAAAATAAATTTCACAGGGACAGCACTTGGGTCCATTAACTGTCACTCAAGTAAAGAGCTGAGAACTGAAATTTGCAGGCTCAACAACATACAGAAATTATTTTCTCCATTGTTAAAGTGGATACCTGATTAGGTGCTTACAGTGGGTGAAAGGTGTAAGAACATTCAGTTAAAATTATGAAGAATTTGCATACTGTGACATTTCAGAGCTGGCAGTGTGTGTAGGAGGCTAAAGCCTTCATGGCAAATTGTTAAGAAACTGAGGGCTGGCTCCCTGTGATTGATGTTGCTCCTTCACTCATTTAGTTTAAAACTTTGAGTATTTTTAGATATTTGCTGGTAGTGCTTTTGTCTTTCTTTTGTTCTTTCTTTTAACAGCTTTTTCTTCTTAAGTCAAATCTAGGACATTTTAAGTTCTTATTCACCCTGTCTTGTGAAAGGTTTGAGTGGCTGGCATTTGACTGACAGAGCCAACGGAAGCCCAAGCAACCTGGATTTAGGCTATTTCTTTTGTCAAGTCTGTCAGTTTCCACAGTGAACTTACATATAACAGCCAACAATGGGAATTAACAAATACAAAAAAATCTGGAAACACTGATGCAACATGCAACACATGCCATCAAACAAGCTGATGTTTATAGTTATAGCCTTGGTATAAATGATATACTAGTGTGGCAATATAATTCTTCTTTAATCCAGTGCCTGGTTAAGGAACATAAATGATCCCATTTTTAATTGAATTCAGTTTTACTTATATATCACCAATTCACAACAATGGCCACCTCTAGAAGCTTTATCTTATAGAGTAAAGATCCTACAGTATTAGAGAAAAAACTTCAACAATTAGATGACTCCCTATGAGGAAGCACTCTGCAAAAATGGGAAGGAAAAATTCAGTTTTAACATAAAGAAACCTCTGGCAGAACAAGGTTCAGGGAGGGGCAGCCATCTGACGCAACCGGTTGGGGGTGAGGGTCACCTCAACTGACTCTCATTAACCATGTTAGAAACTGGCCAGAACATAGCCAGTTTTATCAAATTACTTTTTACCTAGCTCACACACAGGATTTACACTAATTAGCAATTAATAAATCATGGAAAACCACAAAAGCTGCATAACTAGCTTGCTACAGTAAAAGCCAACATGTTAGCCACCTAGTTGTAATTTAGCTGTGTAACATGTCTGGCAGTGGTTGCTTTGTCATGTCAATTTCAACATCACTGTTATTATACCAATACTTGAGTATACAGTATATATTCCGTTCTTTCAAATGATGTGCAATGTCCATGACATTCAATAGTGTAACGTAGTAGTTTAGGACAGCCTTATGTGTTACACTGTTTTGGCTGATGCTAGCTTGCATACATAGTGTGAGTACATGCTGTGCACAAACATGAGCAACAGAATGCTGACTGCAGTGCACTTTCAGCAATTGCAGAACTCATTTTCAGCTGTACGCCACCAACTTCAGTATTCTGGTTCACTTGCACATAAGTCCTGCAATCAGATTTTATATGTATATTTTTATATGTATGTCTTTTATATGTAAATTTTAAAAAAAAACAGCAAAAAAAAAACCACACTGGTTTTTGGAATAGCAAGTGAACGTTGTGAGGAATGTACAGTACCGTGAAAAAGTATTTGCCCCCTTCCTGATTTTAGTTTTTTGCATAGTTCTCACACTAAAATGTTTCGGTTCATTAACCAAATTTTCATACTAGACAAAAATAACCTGAGTAAATACAAAATGCAGTTTTTAAATGATAATTTCATCCATTAAGGGAAAAATGCTATTCAAGCCTACCTGGCCCTATGTGAAAAAGTAATTGTCCCCTAAACCTAATAACTGGTTGAGCCCCCCTTGGCAGCAAGAACTGCAATCCAGCATTTGCAATAACTGGCAGTGTCTTTCACATTGCTGGGAAGGAATTTTGGCCAACTTTCCTTTGTGAAATTGTTTTAATTCAGCTACATTGGAGGGTTTTTGAGCATAAACAAGCCTGTTTAAGGTCATGCCAAAGCATCTCAATCTGATTTGAGTCCAGACTTTGACTAGGCCACTCTAAATGTTTGTATGTTTCGGATCATTGTCGTGCTACATAATCCAAGTGCTCTTGAGTTTCAGGGTACGAACTGATGGCCGGACATTCTCCTTCAGGATTTTCTGGTAGAGAGCAGAAAGAACGCAAACCTTTTTAATCAGAGTATAGCATCAAGTCAATTAAACTCCTGCGATATTGATCTGGTCAGTTAAGTAGCAGAGGGGGTTGTTAATCAGTTTCAGCTGGTTTGGTGTTAGTGAACCTGTTGTTGATTAACAGCTGCACTAGAGTGGCAACAATGATACAACCCCCAAAACAGGAATGGTTTTACAGGTGGAGGTCACTGACATTTTTCCCTCCTCATCTTTTCTGGCTGTTTTTTCACTAGTTTTACATTTGGCTAGGATCAGTGTCACTACTGGTAGCATAAGATACACAGCTTGCGCAGGTAGCCCAACTCCTCCAGGATGGCACATCAATGTAACCTGAGACAATGGCTCCATTGTTCATACACAGGAACAGCTGTCAGCACTTCTTAACTCAGCGGTAATACCAGAGGAGAGACCTGAGATTCCCCATGAGCTGAGGAGGTGGCGATGGGGAAGTGGTGCCAGGAGGAAGTGCCGTGCTAGAAGGAAACAGTACAAACCAGTTCTCCCCTCTATTATTATGGGGAATGTAAGATCTCTCCCCAATAAGATGGATAGGCTAGTGGCACTTACCCGGCATCAGAGGGATTACTGGGAATGTAGCATCATGCTGCCAACAGAGACACGTCTAAATGCACTAACGCTGGACGGACACCATTACTATGCTGCACTGATCCCAGCTGATATGGGCAGACAGGATGAGGGAGAGTGGTAAGAGGAAAGGAGGGCGTCTGGCAGTGTTGTGAACGATAGATGGTGTAACAGTGGAATCATCTCAGGCTATAAGGAACACAGTTCTCAGCCTGTAATGGACACTATTAGCCCTTTTCCACTAGTACCTACTCGGCTCAAGTTCTGCTCGGTTTTTAGGGTTTTCCATAGTGTTATGGTCCCTGGTCAGTCATGTCCCCATGTCCGTCTGTTTACGTTCTCTCTCTCTCTCTCTCTCTCTCTCTCTCTCTCTCTCTCTCATGTACCCTCGTTCTCTCTCTCTCTCTCTCACTCTCATGAACCCTCATTCTCTCTCTCTCTCTCCCACTCTCGTGTACCCTCGTTCTCTCTCTCTCAGTCATGTCTGTGTCTGTTACTTTCCCCACATCAAGTTCACGTGTCTTAGTCTGTGTCTCAGTGTGAAGCCACTTCCTGTTTTACTTTGATAGTCCCTCGTCTCCTGTGTATTATGTTCAGTCTCGCTTCATCTGTCTCTTTACTCTCTGATTTAGTTCACCTGTGTTCCCTGATGTTCTCCATCTCCCTGATTACCTCATGTGTATTTATTGTCTCAGTTTTCCTCAGTTTCTTGTCATGTCGTTGTAATCCTTCCCCAGGTTGTGTGTGCTCTGTATTCATTTTTCCAAGTGTTTTCCTAGTTACCTCGTCCCTAGTTAGTTCACGAGTTTTTGTATTAGTTCCTGTGCTTCAGCAATAAAGCTGCTCCTTAAGTTCAAGCCTGATCTCCAAGTCCTGCATTTGGGTCCTCACCCTGCTCACACACAACGCACATTGACACATAGTACCTGGTTCCAGGTACTTTTTTAGTACCTGCTTGGCCGGGGTTCCAAGCAAGCTGAGTCAATCCCAAAATGTGACGTCAACAGACTGCATGTCACTGATTGGCCAGGGAGTGACATCACTAGAGCGACTCCTTCACGATTCAAACCCGCCATTTTTGAACCCTGGCAACAAGGGAAATGGTTACACACAAACAACACCGTGTTTCATTTCACCACCCGCAGCCTTCACTGGCTCTCTTCTTTTACCCTCAGTCTTACAAAAAGCCATCGACTGAGCCGCAGGTATACCATCGCCTTGATGTCCTCTATTGTTTGTGTCGCATATAAATGAAGTCACAGGACTTTTGGGACACGTTGCTATAATGACCCCACCCACACTGATACTGTACTCAATTGTAATGGAAAACGACTAAAACCGAGTCGAGTCAGTCATGTCGAGTCGAGCCGAGTAGGTACTAGTGGAAAAGAGGCTAAAGTGGGCAAAAGTGGGCAAATGAACTGAATCACTGTTTCAATAGGTTTGATTCATCATCTACCCTCCTCCCAGGTCACGCCCACTGCTGCAGCTACAGCCACCACCATCTGGGCACCCTGGGGATGGCCCCAGGCTGGCGGTATTGTCTGAGTGACAACACCTATTGTTCAGGACAATACTGCAGCGGCTTCCTGCACCTTAATGGCGGGCATAAAGAGAAGTGACTGTTTGATGATGTTTGTAGTGGTGCACGAAGCGACCAATGCGGAGGGTATACTTGCGCCCTGAGGAGAGATTTCGGAGGTCTTTCGTTCCAGCTGCTGTCAGACTCTACGATGTACTGCTACTATTCAACTGTATTATTGTATATGCTGTAACTGTATATGGCAGAGCCGAAGAGGCCCAAGTCACCCTGGACCACAACCCCCAAGGGAGCAGGCCAGCAATCATGCCAAAACATCCAGCCACGCACCCCGGAACTAACAGGTTACCACATCCTGGGGGAGGTAACATGGTAGAATGGATGCCCCCCCGAGCCAACAGCTACCCCGGGATGCAGCCAACCTGGCTCCTGAACCACCAGCCGATATAGATAGATTGTATAGATTTTACTGAAAGTCTGAGTTTATCAAACATAACAAAAGAGTCTGATATTCACACAGTCATCTGTGGATTGTGTTGGTTTGTGGACCCAAATGCAGACTTGTCAGACAGATTGAATAAGAAAAAAAAAATTCATGCCCTATTCATGTTTGTTTAACATTCATGCATGTTCAACAAAACTCTGAGTTTAAAAATAAACTCTGAGTTGATTAACTCTGAGATCGGCAACTCTTGAGTTTTTGGGTCCAGGGCCCTGTACTACGAAGCAGGATTTTGGCTTATCAAGATAACTTCAGGGTTAACCCTGGGTTTTCTATACTATGAATTTGGTTCACTTCTTATATCGCCATAGTTTTATGCTGTGATTAGAGATCACCAGAAATCACTGCCTACTGACCAATCAATTCTCCAGAAAATAGCGTCACCATTAAAGTCTTCGTGTTTCCCTGATGAGCCTCAGTAATAAATATAGACTCTTAGACACAATTTGATTCCTTGATGTTTTTTTTCTGTTGGCAGCAAACAATTTCACAACGTTATTGTTCTATAAGCATTAATATCGACACCTACACTTGCTGACCTCATATCAAATTTGTACATAGACTAAGCCTATGTTTGAATCCTGTTTTTAAATTTAAACCTTACTCTTAAACCCTTAAACACCACAGAGTCTGAGAGAATAAAAAGTAAAACTATCAGGAGCAGGTTAAGTTCAGAGTTTTGCTTTAAAATCAGGTGGAAGCGCCACGTTCTCACTGATTCTTTTATTTCCAGCATGTTCTAAGTGTAATATAGATTATCTGCTGGGGGAATGTGCAGCTTGTTAAACCGTACTTTACTAAAACCCCTGGATGAAGCGCAAACTGTGTGTAGCATTGTCACGGGAATGTGCGTGTATTAATTTGGTGATTTAGAAAATTTATACAATGTTGTTATACTAATCTGCTGCTAAGTCTCTTTTAACTTGCTGGAATTGCAACTACTAGAACACAGAACCAAGAATACCTGTTCAATCAATCAAATTCATTTCACTTTGATCTGCTGAGAAATTAAAGTGATTTCCACGTCTTCTTTGTCAGGCTGCGGGACAATAAGCTTACATGTTTAAATGTATCCAGTTTAAAGTTTCAGAGCTCTAATATGCAGCCGTCACCTTAGAAATAAACAGCAGTGCTGAGAGCGCACTCAGCAATAAAATCATTAACTGCAATTAATTTTTTTAATTAAGTAATTTAATTTAAAATTTTTTTGTTTATAATTTTTTAATCACCATTTGATAACACCTCTGGAGTAGGTGGCACTCATAGCGATCATTTTTTGTGGAAGAAGAGTCATATGACCCGTGAAACGCCCCTTTTAGATTGGTCAGATGCTGCCAGCACCACCCCTTTCATGTGACCACACATGGGGAAACCCTGGGTCAAATTAGCAAGTTGATAACCAGCTTCGTGTGACCGTTAATCCTGATCACTGATGTTAGGGTAAGTGAATCTAGAAAGCGGAAAGTTACCCTGGATAAGCTTCGTTGTATAGGGCCCTGGGAGACATAACTGAAACTAATCAGGAAAAACAAGACAGGGGAAGCGAAACTAAAAACAACACACACGAGGCAAGAGACTATCAAAATAAAACAGGAAATAACTAAAACATGAGAACACCTTACACAGATGGAAACTTAACAAGAAACGGGAAACACGGGGGAGGCAGTATAAGCTGGTTTTGGTCATTATGCAAATGTACTGTTTATAAAGTTGGAGAAGCCTGCAGTCAGCTGAGACTGAAGAAGTCACCAGGAGGTGACGAAACGTTTCTCCCACTAAAAAACACTACGTCCAGATGAACAGATTCAGCTTTTTGGTACTCACAACTGTAATTTGTTCTGTTACCACTGCACTTTATTACTAGATAAATGTTCCCCTGAGAAGGTTTGCTCTTTGGCGCCATCTTCTGGAATGACTTGGAATAACATGTTTGCAAATCTGTCCCTGTTCTATGACGTCATCAGAGAGGGTCCGTTATTGTTTGTGGAAAATGGCCTGCTCTCCTCTGTAGTTGCAGTCCTTTCACTTAAGATGGTCTTTGAAGGCATTGTTGGTGTTTATTTCTGCTAATGAACAAATATTTTCAAGTATATGTGAACATAATGTTTATTTAGTAAAGAGAGAATTAGCTAGTGTTGGGCTAGCCAAGTTATTTTGGACTGATATTGTGTATTTTTCTTTTTATGGGCCTTCATTGCGTCTAAAGACATTTTATGTTATTTTCTTAGTTTTACCCTACTTTAACTGGCCTAAGTAAAGAGTGAAGATTAACTCTGTTGTCAGCGTGGTCATTCTGAAGAGGAGTTTAATCTGAATGTCCACTCCAGCAAGGCGTTGGAGGTTGAGGACATTACATCATTATTACTATTAGTTGTCATTATGCATAGTTGATCACAATGTGGTTGTTTATCCTTGGATTTCTTGTATAACCTGTAAGGGTGGTTCAGTGTATTAATTTATTAATTACACTGTGTTGTCTCTTGCAGTACTGTTTGAAAAGTAAAATTAGTAGGTTTCCACCTGTTCATATAAGTTTATAACTTCAGTTTTCGTGGACAAAATATGTCCATCCATCCATCCACCTTCTGTTTCTCCAGTTCAGGGTCACTGTCCTTTTAGTTTAGTTATAGCCTTCTTCCTCTCTCTTACACTGCACACATTTTAGTGAAGTTAACTGGCTAATAATCAAATGTTTTGCAGAACAGTAATCAGTACCTAATACTTTGCTGCAATGACAGCTATGATAAGATATGAACAGATATGACAGATATGAAGAACAGCAGTGGATTAACCTCCATCAGAGAAATGTGAAATGCTTTGCTCTGTTGATGAGATATGATGTCCATTCAGCTTCTACGGTATGCATCGAACTTCAGTCAAAACTGTCTCTGACCTATGTGAGACACAGGTTTTGTAAGACACAAATGAGTTAACCAGAAAGAACACATGCATACATATTCACTTATGAAAAGAGGACGTACATATATGTAAATGCAGCAGTAGATAGGTCGATGATTCAGTCATCCCTAAAGGCTGCATGAATGAACTGGACTGCTGTGATTCAATCTGCTGAGCCAGAGCTCATAGTTTCTATTCTCACTCTCACTAAATCACCAGAACTGCCTTAGAAAGGCTCTGATTTTATTTGGCTCTCCTGTTTCTTTACTGCCTCCACTTTGAATCTTAATGTGTTTAAAATTTCTTTTATTCTATGCATGATAAAAGCAAATTTAGATTAAATCAGTGAGTGTTGAATAAAAGATAACAATGGATGATGTGTATGTGGGCAAGGAGGTGGTAAATGTTCCCTTCTATGTGCTGGATCATGTTGCTCTAGCCTCAGGTTTGGTAATTCTAATGATATGTAACTGATAATGTTGTACATAGTATCTTTGGCTACATTTGACATGGAGCTGGGTTTGACCCCAGACCATTTCCTGTGTGTCATTCCACCCATTCTCTCCCTGCCTTCCTGTCTACTCAGTGACATCAGCACCAGATGGGCATTCTTCTTGTGGTCTAGAGCCACAAGAAGAACAACCACTAATGCCAAAGAAATATGAGGAATTTAAAAAGGTAATCCAGAACTAGTGCAGCCCAGGCTATGGGGGGAAAAGCATGTAAATAAATAGGTTCATCAGTATCTGTGCTCTATCATGAAGGCGTAGGTAGTTTTCATTACAATTCCATTGTACTCCATTAAATGAATGTGTTAATTAAGGTGTCCTAAGACATTTTTACTTGTATTCTTTCAGCTGCAACCCTGGTGACGTTTCTCTCATAGGACCAAGTAATAATGATAAAGATTTATATACAGACTGGTAAATAAGCTAATTTGCAAAACCTATGTAAGGCCATGTAGTTTACAGGGCTTCAGTGCTCTCTTTTTAGGATTATATAAATGCCTATAGAACTCTAAAGTGACTTGTAGCCAGGATAAAAAAACAAAAAAACAGTTCCCTTCACTGAGAATCTGAATTGCTTACAAATGCTTGCCAGGGAAAGCCAAAGGGTTTGGAGACTCTCTCACAATCTATGCACTCTGCAGGGTCTTTTTTTTTTCAAGAGAATTGATTAGTGGTACATGTTGATCTTTTATCTCAAACGTGTGCAGCATAAGATACTATGGCTAATACTAATGTAGCTTGCTAAATAGGAAACATCACCGTGAAAACTCAGGGATAGACCTTAAGCTGTGTGCAGGCCTCCTTCATTAACACACCTCTAGCTCCACACCATAACTGCCGATTGGCCTTTGGCAACCTGTCCTCCAACAGCGAAAAATCTAAAACAGTTAAACACACATGAAAAAAGTTCTAAAACAAATAAAACCAAAACTGTACAAAAACATTCAACACACAATAAGAAATTAAAACATGCAAATCACAACAAACTGAATATTCTGCCTTGTGACATTAAAATACATAGAGAGAAAAAAGAGGTGAGTGAAGAAGCAATACTCAGTGCATCATGGGAAGCCCCCAGCAGCCTAGGCCTATTGCAGCGTAACTAAGGGAGGATTCAGGGTCACCTGATCCAGCCCTAACTATAAGCTTTATCAAAAAGGAAAGTTTTAAGCCTAATCTTAAAAGTAGAGAGGGTGTCTGTCTCCTGAATCCAAACTGGGAGCTGGTTCCACAGAATAGGGGCCTGAAAGCTGAAGGCTCTGAAGATTACACAAAACATTATTCACATCCAGCACTATCCACCATATGCATGATGACGTCAAGCTGGTCTCTAGGATGCCTTTAGTGTCTTTGGGCGCATTTTAGAAGAAAGATGCACTAGCCTGAGACCAAGTCTCTCAGCAATATGCGCTTCCTACACAGCAATTTTATGTAAGACAGGTTTCTCAGTTTCATTTAACTGGCTTATTTTGTGTTGTATATTTATGTTTGTTCTGAGCTATTGTATTAAGTTGTGATGTTCAGAAAGTTTGAATGTATTTCTTTGAAATGTGTCTCAGGGACTGCTTCTGTATTTAAGCTGCTGTTATTCATAATAATGTGATATTTGCACCTTTGTTTTACAGATTTGTTTATTGTTTTTTAATAAATGCACATATTTGCACATCTGATTAGTTTTTGGCCTCAGTTTACATGAATATTTGCAATTCAAAGCTGAGATATTTTTGTTGAATTTGTTTTTATTTATTATGTTCTTGTTCTACTGAAATAAAACATTCAGTGCATACAAATGTATTTCACCTTACAGTATATCAATTAATGGGTCTGCGGGTGCAGGTTGGGTTGGACACAAATATTGTGGGAGCGGCTGGAAGTGACAGAGACAGACAGCGGGAGTGGGCAGGAGTGGGATTTAAAAAGGAGTCCCGCGTATGGCTCTAGTCTGTTCCAAAGTTTAGGAGCAACAACCTCAAAAGTGTGGTCTCCTCTAGCTTTAAAATAAGAGCATGGAAGAGTTAAAAGATCCATATCAGATAATCAGAGAGACTGGAATAAGGTCTCAGCTGGTCTGCTCTATAGGCAGGAGTCTGACCATGTAGGACTTTATATGTTATTAATAAAATGTTTAAATGAAATCTGAATATTACCAGAAGCCAGTGAAGGGCGAGCAAGAATAGGGGTGATGTGAGAGTTTTTGCAATTTTTTCTTAGCAGCCTAGTTGCTGCATTGTGGACCAGTTGAAGACTCAGAGATGCACGTGAAAAGTGAGTTACAATAATCAAAAAAGGAGAAAATTAAAGTGTGTACTAAAAGTGCCACATTATTGGGTATCAGTAAAGGTTTGATTTTTGCAACGTTTTTAAATGAAAGAAAAAAGGCAATAATTGTTCTTAGCAAATGATTTGATATTGTTGAAGAGGGAGCCGATGTAACGACTGACCTTAAACAAACTGTTGGGGCCAAACACAAGAACCTCAGTTTTGCCAATTTTGAGATGGAGGAAATTCAAAGACACTCAATTTACTAATGTACTAGGCTGTTGAGGTTGTTTGGCTTAACAAAGGAGATTAGGAGATGCCTTTGAAGCTGCTTAGAAGATGACCCAGGGGTAACATATATAATGAAAACAGAATTGGACCAAGGATTGAGTTCTGAGGGACCCCACATATGAAAGGTGCTGATGAGGATATAGTTATTAATATGAACTCTGAAGTGTCTGTAGATAAGTGTGAAGAGAAACATTTGAGAACAATGGCAGAGATACCTACCCAGTTCCATAATCTGTCAGCAAGAATGGCATGATCAGTGGTGTCAAAGGCTGCCGATAAGTCAAGCAGAACTAAAATCAAATATTCACCCTTATCTAAATGCATAAGAATATCATTAGTAATATTCAGTAATGCTGTTTCTGTGCTGTGACTTTGTCAAAAACCACATTGGAGTTTACCAAATATATTGTTTCCCTCAACCAGTCCAAGTAGATACCAACAACAGTCCCATCTTCACAGTGGAGGAGTACGACGTGAGGCGCACATTGCGGGCTGTCAACCCTTGGAAGGCAGCTGGACCTGATGGCATCTCAGGACGCATGCTGAAGGTCTGTGCAGACCAACTAGCTGGGGTTTTCACCAAGATATTCAACCAGTCTCTGTCTCAGTCCATCGTCCCACCCTGCCTGAAGTCCTCTGTCATAGTCCCTCTGCCCAAAAAACAGACCATCAGCAGTCTCAATGACTACAGGCCATTAGCATTGACCCCTGTGGCGATGAAGTGCTTCGAGAAGCTCATCAGGAATCTCACTGTGTCCTTCATTTCTTCCATGTTCGACCCACATCAGTTTGCCTACAGAGCTAATAGGTCTACAGAGGACGCTGTGGCCACAGCTCTCCATGCTGTTCTGTCCCACCTGGAGCAAAAGGGGAGCTACGCACGGCTGCTCTTCTTAGACTTCAGCTCTGCCTTTAATACTATTCTCCCCCACAGACTGGTGACCAAACTGTCGGACATAGGATTTCCACACTCCACCTGCCTTGACTTGGCTGACTTCTTAAGTAACCGCACACAGAGGGTTAGAGTGGGATCCCATCTCTCCACATCCATCAGACTTAGCACTGGCTCCCTGCAGGGCTATGTGCTGAGCCCCCTGCTCTACACCCTCTACACACACGACTGCACTCCTGCCCACCACAGTAACACCACTGTTTGCAGTTGATACCACGGTGGTGGGGCTAATTTCTGGGGGGGGATGAGTCCGCCTACAGGGATGAGGTAGAGTGGCTGACAGTGTGGTGTATGAAGAACAACTTGATCCTGAACAACCCAAAGACCAAGTAGTTTATTGTGGACTTCAGGAAGAAGGCAAATGACATTGTGCCACTCACCATCAATGGGGATTGTGTAGAGAGGGTCTCAGACTTCCTCTTCTGGGGAGTCAACATCAGGGAGGACCTGACCTGGGGAACGCACACTGCTGAGGTAGTGAAGAAGGCCCAAAAGAGACTGTATGTTCTGAGGATTCTCAGAAAGAATAACATCCCTGAGAAACAGGGTTATACAAGTCGCCCAACGGATATTCTGCTATCCTCTCCCCTCACTTGAAGAACTGCACAGCACCCGTTGTCTCAGGAACATTAAGAAAATCCTTCGAGATCCATCACACCCTGGTCATGTACTGTTTAAACATCTACCTTCAGGCAGACGTTTCAGATCCATAAAGACAAAAACTGACAGATTAAGAAAGAGCTTTTATCCCTCAGCCATCACCATGCTGAATGCTGCTTAGCTATAGTTATATCATGTTTACAATGTTACAACACAGTCTCATATTTACATCAACCCTGGCAAATGGGGACTAGTGCAATATCACACAATTGTGTTTGGGGGGTTTTTAGACATATTTTTTAATATATATTTTATATTCTAACTTAATTTTTTTATTTTATTGAGTGACTGCGTCCTTCTTTGCACTGAGAGAATTGCACCTAAATTTCGTTGTTTAATGTTCCATTGCTACAATGACAAAGATTCTGATTCTGATTCTGATTCTGAAGTAGCTGATGAGCGACAGCTTTCTCAAGAATGTTAGAAATGAATGCAAGTTTTAAAATGGACCTGTAATAGTTTAGAACAGTGAGATCTAGGGAGTATTTTTTTAAGGAGAGAGATGATGCAGGCTGTTTTAAAGCAATCTGGTATGCAACCAGATGATAGAGACTGATTGATACTAGAGAGAAGCCAGGGGGAAATGACAGGTAGAACCTCTTTAAGAAATTTTGGAGGAATAATGTCAGTTAGGCAGGAAGAAGTGGACGTATGAGAAACTATATCAAGTAGGTCTGTCATGGGGTTAAGGTTAGGGTTAAGAGGTTAAAAAAAGAACCCATGAAGTCACCTGAATCTTAAGAAATCATCCTCCCCCTATTAATGGCAAATCTGCTGTAAATCCATCTTGTATTTGTTGTGCTGAATTGAGAGACAGAATAAAAATCCCAACCAAAGCAGTGTCAGTACATGTTACTCTCTAAGTCAGACAAGAGCTCAAGGTCAAAATCCAAAATGTGCACAGGATATATGGTGCTGAATGTGTAGGAGGACTGGAAGCATCTGTCCTCTACAGTCACCAGTCAGGCTGCTCTCTATTCATCTAGAGGGAGAAGAGTACAGCACAGCAACTGCCTCAGGCTGGGAACTATCTTAAGCCTACTGTACTTCAGGAGTGCAAGCATTACAGGATAGGGTTTGGGAGATAAAACTCACTCCCCAGAGTTTCAACTGTACCACCCACAGCCCTCCATCCTCAACAGTACATTGCTGTTTTTCTTCCTGCAGGGCTGCACAGTTACACCACTGTTTTGTTTTATCATTAAACAGAAAGGAATTTTATATCCTTTTCTTTCTGTTGGAGGACAAGAGAATAAGAGAAAGCAGAGGAAAGTGACACATCAACAAATATAATCCTTTTTGAGTTTAACTGGAATGAGTGTTGTATTTTTGATCGAGAAAAGGAACTAATAGTGTCTTTAAAAGATAAAAAGCCTCCACACACAGACAGAAAAGTCCTCAATTAGTTTTAACAAACTCAAATGAAAGTGTTGTTGACAGAGTTAAGGCATAACAGGTTGGTTTTTTTTGTCATAAATTGGATCGATCAGAGCTTGAAGCAGCCTTGCACTGTATTGATTGCAGAAAAGAAACACCTCAAAGTTTTACTCTTTTCACTGCTAAGAGGAAGAAATGCTCAGAAAGAATCTTGTGACCTTCTGGATCATATTAGCCATCTGCTGAAAGGAATTGTGGCTAAGAGCAGTCTGAGGTGAAGAGGTTCTGTGGATTATTGGCTGTGGTGGAGGATATGTGAGTGTGTGCCCACAGGGATACAGCTAAGCACCCAACAGGATCACCCAATTATTTTTGTATTTGTACCAGTGAGCCAGGGCCAAGAATGAATTGGAAACAGCTATGTGTAACCAAGTCCGAGCCCCCTTTGTAATGAAGTGGCATTTTCATTAAACAATAGTGTGGCATAGTCCTTTGTCTTTAGTTGATTTTTATTACTCAGGTATCTGTAGCAGGTTCAACTTAGTGAGTACATGGAACTGGCAATCAGTGCTTCAAAAACTTTTATTTAATAACACACAGGGAAATGTTCACATCCAACTTTTGCCCAGCTTCCAGCATAATGTCCCCATGCTACCACAACTCATCTGTGTCTCTCCTCCTGTCTGGCCCGGCACCTACTAAATGGGGAGAGAAAATAATTACAAATGCACACCAGGTGTGCCACTCTCCCTAGTTGCGCTGCTCCCTCAGCAACCTGCCCCATCTCTCCCTCCTACAGCCAAGCCACAAACCACAGCCCGTCACCACTTTTTGAAGCATCACTCTGTAAGACAAAAGGGAGAGAAAAGTTAAGGGTGTGGAGCAGAGGCTTCCCACAGAGGGCTTGCTTCACCCTCACAAATGCCACTTGGCACCACTCCGTCCACTGGACCAGATCTAATAATAATAATAACTTAGATTTGTATAGCGCCTTTCAAGAAACCCAAGGACGCTTTACAAAGGAGTATAAATAAACAAAAATATATAGATTAAAAAAAAAAAAGGCTAGAGGTTGAAGGCTTTGTTGAAGAGGTGAATTTTGAGAAGTTTCTTAAAGGACTCCAGTGATGGGGCGTTGTGAAGCTCAGATGGGAGAGAATTCCAAAGAGTTGGGGCCACCACACTGAAGGTTCTGTCCCCAAAGGTATGGAGGTTGGTGCGAGGGACAGAAAGCAGACCCATGGCTGAGGTCCATAATGTCCGAGACTGAGTGTATGGGTGCAGCAGATCAGACAGGTACTGAGGGGCCAGGGCATTGAGGGATTTGTAAGTGAGAAGAAGGATCTTGTAAGTAATGCGTGACTTGACCGGGAGCCAGTGGAGGTTTATGAGGGTGGGGGTGATATGTTCCCAGAGCTTAGTGCCTGTTAGAAGCCTGGTGGTTGAGTTCTGGACATACTGGAGCCTATCCAGGACTTTGGTGGAAATCCCAAACAGGACACCATTGCAGTAATCCAGCCGGGTGGTGACAAAGGCATGGATGAGGGTCTCTGCTACAGAGTCGGTAAGTGATGGCTGAAGTTGAGAGATGTTCATTAGGTGGAAAAAAGCTGTTTTGGTGACAGGCACCTTTCCAGGTGAGGTCAGTCAGGGAGCTTGTTAGACTGGCAAAGCTTGGGATGAACCTCCAGTAGTACCCAGCCACCTCATCTCTTTTTTCGTCTTGTGCTGCAGGCAGGCTGTGATGGCAGCTGTCTTGTCCATTTGAGGGCACACCTGCCCGCTGGTCAAGTAGTATCCCAGATACTGTACCTCCCTCCATCCAACTATACACTTCTTCGGGTTGGCGGTGAGCCCAGCCTGCCCCAAAGATTCCAACACCACAGCCACGCACTGCATATGCCCCACTCAGGTGTTACTGTGGATGATGACATCATCCAGATAGGCAGCATCATATGCTGCATCTGATCCATGAGGTGCTGGAAGGTTGCCAGGACACCGAACAAGCTGAAGGGAAGTGCGACAAATTGATACAAACCATACGGAGTGGAGAAGCCCGTCTTTTCCTTGGACTCTGGAGACAAGGGAATCTGCCAGTAGCCCTTGGTTACAGTCCAGTCCAGTGTCGTAAAAAATCGAGTGGTGCTAATTGGTCCAGGAGCCTGAGGGCATGGGGTAGGCATCAAACTGTAAAAAAGAACTGTGAAACAGCATTCACTTTGCGATAGTCAACACAGAACCTTGTAGACCTATCCTTCTTAATTACAAGAAACTCTTCTATTACCCTCTCCAGCATGGCTTTCAGTTCCTTCAGAACTACCTTTTGTTTGTGTTCTGGCAATCTGTAGAACCGTGAACAGACCATCACCCCTGGTGGAGTCTCAACATGATGCTGTATGAGAGAAGTGCGACCTGGCAGAGGAGAGAACACATCTGCAAAGCGGTGCTGCAACTTGGCAACATGGTGAATGGACTGGTTCTTATGTAGGGCTTTTCTACTCTACTTGAGCACTCAAAGTGCTTTATACAACATGCCTCATTCACCCATTCATACAAGCACTTTTTTTCTGTGCTTTTTTTTCTACCCAAGTGCTTTCTATTTAACATTCACACACATTCACACTCTGATGAACGCATCTGAGAGCAACTTGGGGTTCAGTATCTTGCCAAGAATACTTTGGCAATACAATAAGGAACCACCAACCTTTTGATTAGTAGTTGTCCTCCTCTACCTCCTGAGCTACAGCCACATCTGTCCTCTGGTGAGAGGTGAGAGGTCATCGCAAAGGAGCGTAGAAGGATTGGTGGAATTTGGCACCTCCAGCCCCAACTCATCTCTACCTGGCTCACCAGAGAGACAGACTCTGCCTCTCTCCATGCTTTTAGGAGGTTGAGGTGGTAAAGCTGAAATCTGTATTGCTCCACTTCTGTCAGTCTGCACAATCTCATTGTTGACATCCCTCACTTGCCATGTGACCTCAAAGGGTCTTTGCCACCTGGCAAGTAACTTTGAGATAGAAGAAGAGAGTAATACAAACAGTTTGTACAGCAGGGGACCCAGAACCAGACAATTTCCACTGGCAGACAGTTGTTGATGTTCCTGGGCCTGGAGCAAATTTTCATGTGATAACCAACCCAAAGTGTGAAGTTTTGCTCTCAGATCCATAATGTACTAAATTTTATTATTATTATTTATTTTACTGGGGCTCGGACCTTCCTCCAAGTTTTCTTTACGCAGGTCCAAAACCCCATGAGGCTTCCTGCTGAACAGCAACTCAAAGGGAGAAAATCCAGTGGATGCCTGGGGCACCTCCCGCACTGCAAACAGCAGGGGATCTAGCCACTGGTTCCAATTGTGTTCATCATTACTAATGAACTTATGAATCATGGATTTCAGAGTGTTATTCAGCCGCCCCACCAGACCGTCAGTCTGTGGGTGGTAAACACTAGACTTAATAAACAATAATTCATAGAGTTCTCTCACCATGTTTGACATGAACAAAGTGGAGCTCTTTCAGGATCCCGATGCTGGAGATAACCTGAAACAGTGCCCGTGCCACACTCTTAGCAGAAATGTTACACAGGGGCACTGCTTTGGGATATCGAGTTGCGTAATTCACCAGAACTAACACAAAGGGATATCTTTGTGCATGCTGGTGAAATGGCCCAATGAGACCCATGCCTATTCGTTCAAAGGGAATCTCCATCAGTGCTTTTGGAATGACTGCTGGATTAACCAGCTGGCATTTGGAACAGGAAGCACACCACCAGTGTACATCCACCTGGATGCCAGGCCATTAAAATCGGCCATGATTCTTTCCAGAGTTTTGTCGTATCCCATATGACCAATCATGGGGTTATAATGAGCTGCCTGGAAAACCATTTCCCGGTACTTTTGTGGTACTAACAACCTCAATGCAAAGTCCAGGTATGTTTGTGCTGTGTCAGGGTGCACCATTTTACCATCAACCTCAAAGGCAAAGCGTAGAGTGTCATCCTGAGACTGCGCAAGTCCAATTCAATTCAGTTCAGTTCAGTTCAGTTCAATTCAATTCAATTTTATTTATATAGCACCAACTCACAACAACAGTTGCCTCAAGGTGCTTTATGTTGTAAGGTAAAGACCCTACTATAATACACTGAAAACCCCAACAATCAGACAAACCCTATGAGCAAGCACTTGGCAACAGTGAGAAGGAAAAACACCCTTTTAACAGGAAGAAACCTCTGGCAGAACCAGGCTCAGGGAGGGGCAGCCATCTGCTGGACCAGTTGGGGTTGAGGGAAGGAAGACAGGACAGAAGACATGCTGTGGAAGAGAGCCAGAGATTAAAAATAGCTAATGATTAAATGCAGAGTGGTTTATAAACACAGACCATGAAAAGAAGTGAATGAAGAAGAAACACTCAGCACATTATGGGAAGTCCCTGAGCAGCCTAGGCCAATTGAAGCATAATTAAGGGATAGCTCAAGGTCATCTGATCCAGCCCTAACTGTAAGCTTTATCAAAAAGGAAAGTTTTAAGCCTAATCTTAAAAGTAGAGAGGGTGTCTGTCTCCTGAATCCAAACTGTGAGCTGGTTCCACAGAAGAGTGGCTTTAAAGCTGAAGGCTCTGCCTCCCATTCTACTTTTAAATATAACCCGAATTCCGGAAAAGTTGGGACATTCTTTAAATTTGAACAAAATGAAAACCAAAGGACTTCCAAATCACATGAGCCAATATTTTAGTCACAACAGAAATTAGATAACATAACAAATGTTGAAATTGGGAAATTGTACACCTTCATCCACTAAATGAGCTCATTTCAAATTTGATGCCT
>VUQS01067215.1:0-15166 GCA_015108495.1 Heterochromis multidens | reverse complement strand
TATATCCTTTTCCTGTTTTATAAAGATACTTTGATAATTCTTTTGTTTTCCCCATGGCTCAGAATCCAACAACGTCAGTGCAGCACTGAATGAAACATGCAGCGGTCTGTCTGGAGCCCAGAAGCTCACTGACTTTTTATACACAAACACTAATTACAAGCAAGCAGATCACAGGTGAGGATGGTTACCTTTAGTAGTCATTTAAACCTGTGTGTGTCAACTTGTGTGTATGTTATCATGCCAAAACTTTCAGGGTATATAAACTTTTGATCAGGGTCATTTGGATAGTTTCTGTTGTCATTATGATTTAAAAAGGGCAAACACAGTTGTTTGGTAATAAATGGGTTCACCCAACCACTAACCATGAGTGAAAGAAAACCCCAAAAAGCTGAATCTGTTCATCTGGACGTAGGGTTTTTTAGTGGGAGAAACGTTTCGTCACCTCTGGTGACTTCTTCAGTCTCAGCTGACTGCAGGCTTCCCCAACCTTATAAACTGTTTATAAGTTTATAAGGTCCAGGTCCAGGGGGGGGCAGAAACCTAAGCAGAGATGCCCAGACCTTCCTCTTTCCAGCCTCCTCCAGTTCATCTGGTGGAGGTATCCACAGTCTTATTCTTTTGGTTGATAACCACAGCTAATTGTCATAAGTAAGGGTAGGAACATAGTCTGAATGATTTTCCCAAAATCTTCATCACACTGGGACTGGGTCACATAAGGAATTTTAATTAAAGAGGACTGGGTCAATAGTTTATAAGAACTCGAGACTGCACCGCTGACTTTGGCTGAAAATTGTATCTGTCCCCATAGTAATATGAAAAAGGCTTTTACAAGCATTTAAAATATAGATTTCAGCTGGTTTGAAAAGTCTTGAGTTATTCCTATAATCTCTCTGTTCCATAATGTAGGAAAGTGACAAAACTTTACAGCATATCAAGACTTAATTTAGGACAATCTGTATTTGACAGACTTCACTGTGAGGAAGGAGACAGCCAAAGTTACCCCTAGAATAACTTTCTACAACCCAAATTCCAGAAATGTTTAAACATTTGAAATGTTTTCTATGTTCTATTGTGAATAAAATATGGGTTAATATTTTATTAACTGCATTCTGTGAATAAACTGCTGCATTTTGTTTTTATTTACATTTTTCACACCATCCCAACTTTTTCAGAATTTGGTTTATAGCATTCCTAACTAAGCTAATTTTACTTATTATGTAAGCAGTAGTAGAATTCTGTGTCAGCTAATAAGGTTTTAGCACAACTGAAGCTCACGAACACCTATAGGTCACATGACCTCAGCAGTCCCTCAAGATCTGCTCATTTCTCCTTAGTTGAGTAGGTCATCAGCCACAGCTTTTTGCTCACTTAAGATAAAGGGAAGAGTCAGAGTTTCAACATAATTGGAGTGTTTACTCAGGTTGTTCTGATCACAGTCCATTTTGCAGGCATTAACACCATTTCTTTATCCAGATAAGATATCCAGATATAGATTTTCTCTTCATACTAGAAGTAAATGTGGTAATAATACGAGAATGACCAATAAAAAGAGAATTGCTTTTAACTGTAGGATAGTGCGTAAGTGTGCTGCAAAAGATTAGACTGCTTTTCCCCCTTGTGGATCACCATTACAGCATTGTCTAATCTGTGTTCCATCCAGGCCTGAAACTTTTTTAATGGAGTGAACTATTGAACCGTGCAGTGAGCACTATAGGTAAGATACACTCTTACAGCCAAGTCTAATTCCTCATGGAGGAAGTGTGATGGGAGTTGGTGCAGGGAGCATGGCAAAGCTCGATTAGGTGGCATTAATGGGCTTTTAATTTAAGTCTGGGCTTATTAGATGTCAAACACAAAAGGGCTGCATGGATTTTAAAGATGAGTTGAGTTAACCTGCTGTCAGGCGAGCATGACACCTGCTCCATTGCTTTTCCTTTATACTGAGGTGCAGCAGATTATATGGGAACATGCACTCTGATCAAAAAGAAACACAAAGCCTAGACTCGCACAAAAAATTGAATCGCTTGTTGATCCCAGAATAAAAGGGAACCGGTACCTCTGCTGCATGACACGTGCCTTCCTCACTTTGAAGTCCTTGTCATCCATTAAAGCTTGAGCTTGTTGGTCAGTTCACAGCTTTTCACATACTTTGCTTTTTCAAGCCCCATATTCTCTGCTGCATCTCTCAAAATACAAACACACTTTGAACTCAATTTGATGCCAGTGCAATGCATATTTAAAGTGCATTGTACTAGACAGTGTCATGGCAGCTTGACAATAAATACAGAGAATGATAGATGGCTGTGAAAGAGCATGTCTGATGACAGTCATGCAGAAGTAAAGTGTGCATGTGTGTGTAGGCGTGACAGTAGGAGGGGTGTATGTGTGTGTGTGTGTGTGTGTGTGTGTGTGTGGGTGAGTGGGTGTGTGTGTGTGTGTGTGTGTAAAACATAAACAGAATGAGTGATGAACAGGTTCTGCCTGCCTACTTCACTCCCCAGTAATACAGATGTACTGTCTGCACCGACATAGCACTAAAATAATAATGTCTTCAAACTGAAGTCATCAGTGACAATTAGTGATGACATTCCTGCAATATTAATGAAGGCCATTTTACATGTTAAGGATTACTCCTGACATAAAGGAAGAATGTAATAACCTATCTACAATATGCCAGAGTATAAAGAAAGACTTTATCAGCGAAACTCTTGATTTTCATGTATAGAATCTGCAGTGAGTAGGTCTGGTTTGAGTCTGTGCACGCTGATGTTCAGAATCATGGCTTGTTTGTTTGCACTTTTCCCAAGAGAGCACACAGAAAACAAAAAACAGAATACTGGTATACAGAATACACCATTTCTGACCATGTGTTTAGTAGTTATGTAGATGCCAGCAAAATGGTAGCATATATTCTAAAATCTCACTCGGATCAGAAAGTGTCGGTTGTTTTGTTGCATTCTGTGTTTTACTTTTACATTTTCTACACCATTGTAATTGTGTGTGTGTGTGTGTGTGCATGTGTTTGTGTGTGTGTGTGTGCGTGTGTTTGTGTTTGTGTGTGCGTGTGTGTGTGTGTGTGTGTGTGTGTGGATTTATATGTAATATGCTTGTTGGAATGAAAGAGTACATCTGATGAATAAAATATATTGTAGCTAAATTCAGTGGAGTGGCAAATACAGCAGTGCCCATGCAACCAGAGACCAAAGTGGGCTCATCCTCAGCTGTGGAAGTCATTTTGTAGAGACATGACAGTTTTCCTGAATGCGTGGGAGTCAAACAGAAGACTGATCAGAAACTCAAATAATATTAGTCTCAGAGTTACAGGGACATGAATACCCAGATTTCACTGTGCTTCATGTGAAGTGTTATGCCAAAGATAATCCGAACCTAGTATGCATATGAAAACACTACTTTTGTTTAATGCATCTTTGTTAGCTGTACATATGTGTAGTGAAATGCTCAGTTGACCAACAAGTTATTTTATTCATGAATTAATTAGATATAGCGGTTGCACTTCCTATTACAGCTCAGTAATAATGTGGTAATAGTGGGGTAACAAGGTGGAAACAAGCATATAACAATGTGGAAATTTCCAAGTTATTACCACTCAATTACCAAAGTAATCACCGGGTAATATCAAAGTAATATAATGGTAGCAACAGTGGTTACACCTGAGTAATATTACACTGAAATTTATGTAATTGGATAATAAGGGGCCAAAAACTGGGGGTAATAATGTGGAGGCAAAACCAATTAGTAGTAGTAACGTAATACCTTGGTAACAATATGATAACCTGCTAGCAATAAGAAGGTAATGTCTGTGCATTTGAATTTTCACAATTTTTTTAAGACAGGCTTGAAATGGTAATAACCTCATAATAATAAGGTAGTACTGGCTGATGGTTTGGCATATTAGGATAGTATTGCCATGTTATAATGCTTGAATTAATCCTACCTTAGTTTTTATTGCTTAAAAGCAATAATGTAAATATTATGTTTAATGCGCTGGCTTGTTAAATGGAAACATGTGTGGCAGTTTCTGTGTAATAAGCAGGAATCAGAGCTGAAAAATGCAACACTGCCTGTTTCTATTTTAATACCATGTTAATCATAGTCATAGGGCAAGAGGTGGGGTTAACCGTGCACAGGTAACCAGTCACCAGTCTTTCGCAGGGCTAACACAGAGAGACAAACAAACATTCACGTTCACATTCACACCTAGGGCCAATTTTTAATCACCAATTAACCTAACCCCATGCATGACTGTGGGAGGAAGCTGGAATACCGGGAGAGAACCCACCCAGACACAGGGAGAACATGCAAACTCCATACAGAAAGGCCCCAACCAGATGGTGGATTCGAACCCAGGATCTTCTTGCTGTGAGGAAGTTGTTAGCACCACTGCCTATTATTCTTAACCACCACGCCACTGTGCTGCCCCCAAAAAAGTAAAAAACAAAAAATAAAATATAAGATATAATAAAAATGGTCAAAGAAAATCAAATACTCTACACATGAAGATACATCAATTCTCATTCTCTATCAATATTTACAATAATAATGGTCACCTTATTAAAGTCAAACATAGAAATACCAAATATACAAATTATTAGAAAATATTGCCAAAGAGAAAAAGCACAATGTCCTTTGCACAAGCTCTTGAAAAATTTTATATTATTTTAAGACAACCTTACTTTTATGCAACCTTAATTTCTATTGCTAAATAACTAGCTACTAAGCTACTCTTGGGTACTCTATCAGTAGTGTAAGTTAATAGTAAGTGGTATAAGTTAATAACTACAAGAGACATGGTCCTAAATATAACTTAAGAAAAAAGAAAAGGTTTTACTTACCTTGCAGTCCTACAACAGTAGGTGGAATGTGGATTTGATTCCAAAGGTGCTGTTATTGTCAGCGGCGGTGAGGCGGACAGGACTCAAACGCAGACCCAAAAATCAAAATGCAGTGCAGTTTATTTACAGTGAAAGTTCAATACACAAAGCACGATAACGAGGGGGGATCAGGTTCCAGGGGTCCAAGGGGGTCAGGGAATCCACACATCCAAGTCCACACACAAAACTCTCTCTCAACTTGGGTTGGCTCACCACACACTGGAGACGGGAATTTTGAAACCTGCACAGAGGAAACACACGATAAACATCCAGGAAACAGCAAGAGCAGGGCAGAGATTCTTAGGGCACACAAAAAAACAGGGTTTCACTAACTGAGTAGTTCAACGATCCAGCAAAGAGTGACTGCCAGCCACTACATTAAGTAGTCACTCAGATAAGATCATCAGAAGCAGGTGGGTGATTACTCCAGGTGTGACAAGCCAGAGGTGGGAACCCCAAGAGGAGTCCTGCCCACAGGCTCAGGCACAACAGACAGAGAAGAGGAGAGAGAGAAATACAAGAGGAAGAGAAAAAAAGAAAACAAACTAGGAGACGTCAGCCAAGGAGGACAGGGGACCATGACAGTTATAATCCACTGGTTTATGCAAGCATAGATCTATGAGGCAAACCAAAGAGGTTATTTATATCAAGGTTATTTATTTATTTATTTAGTTTATTTATTTAGTTATTTATACCTTTTTTTCTTGAGTGTTAATAACTTGGACATTTTCACATTATTACCTTCTTGTTTCTACCTTGTTACCCAACTATTACCACATTATTACAGAGCTGTAATAAGAATTGCTACCAAATAAGATATAAATTATGCTGTGAAAGAGGATCCTCTACTCGCCCATGCAAATCTTATATGTACATATGTATTATTATTTTAAGCTTTTCAAAGACTATTTTAAGTAGACCTCTTTGTTATATTTTATATTGTAATCCATGATAAAATAATATGTGTTGCTATTTTCCAGCTAGCTTGGGATGAATGTGTTATACATGTTTGTAAAATTTTTAACATTTAGTTTTATTTCTTATTTCATGAGATTTTCATCATTTATTCACAGCACAGACACATTAATCATTCATAGAATTTCTTAACATTAAAAAGAAGACAAACCCTATAATTTCTCTCAGTTTCTATTATCTGATATAGAAGAGAACACTTGGTTTAGTTATTCATGTACAGACCATTTTCACAATTGACATTACAAAAGAGGACAAGAGCAATGCATTAATTGTAGTAGGATTTCATAAAATTATCCCATTATGGAGAGTTTCACTTTTATGGCTTACCAGCACACTTGAAAGTATGCCAAGTCAAAATGTCTGTCATTAGTTATGTCTATTGTTGACATAACTAACAGAACATTAACAGAAGATAAATGTCTATATTTTGTGTCATTTTTCATAACCATTGTTTATTTTTCTCAAATTCTGTGATAGTTGCATGTGAATTGTATCAATGTATTCTCTACAAGTCGTCAAACAGGTTAAAAGAATTAATCATTTCAAAGGCACTTCTAGCAAAAATTAAAGGAAAGCAGCACTTATCAGCGATAAGTGCTGAACTGAAAATTACAGTTCAGTGTGCTGCTCCTCAAGGTATTCAATCATTGTCTTCATTTTTCTCAGCTGCTTTTCCCTAGATGTAATTTCCTCATCAAGTTCTTCATTTGTGTTGAATAATTCAACTCTTTCTTCTTCCAAGGAATCCTTAAGGAAAAGTGAAGCATCAACCAGTACTTCACTTCTCTTCAGCACTGCTATCAGTGGGTCCATGATGGTCAGATATTCATCTACCACCTCTGAGGCTTTCAGCAGGTCTGACTTGTACTCCTAATAGGAAAAAGAAAATCTCTTCACGACAGGGCATAAAGAAATGCACAACAAAGTTATGCTTCAAAGTCATGCACGATGATATTTTACATGCAGTGAGAAACATTTACTGACCTTCAATTTGTCCATTTCGTGTTGTGTTTTTTCTGATAACATTCCTTGAGCACATCCTGCGACTGAGCAGTGACATGTGGTTACAGTTTGGAATGGCTGACAGAAATTTTCATATAGTGCATATTGAAAGCTGTAGCAGACATGATTGTGGTGACTAACAATGACTGCTTATCTGAAAATAAATTAAAGTTATTGGATGTTAAGCAAAAGTCAGATTACCAGTTGATTCTTGTTTGTCAGTGAACTTGAAAGACAAACCATACACAGCAGGATGAACAGGTTTTTGGTGGTGCTGAAAACAGGCATCCCTCTGCTTCTGGCCAAAACTGCTGCTGTTATCACTGTTTGGAGTAAATAATTCTCTAAAATGAAATTTCACATTGCAAGGCATGAAAAATATTTTTAAAGTTTGCAAAAAAACAAAACAGCGAGTATATGTACATCGCTGATATTATACATTTTTCAATTAAAATATGTTTTAATTGAAAAATGTATAATATCAGTGATTCACAAACATTTGTAAAGGAAATGTTCAAACTGCAGTTGAACCAAAAACTTTTTGATTTGTGAAAAGAATATAGAGGTTATAGGATAAACCATAATATGGCGACTTTTAGTTTTCAAACTTACCTGTGATGTAAATAGAAGCTGATGAATGAAGAAGTGAAGAGATGGCACATCACAAAGTGCTTTTATACACACCTGTTGTCACCTCCCTGATTGTTTACCTCTGATACGTGTTTACATTCAGTATGAAATGTCTTTTGCACCTCACCTGTCTCAATCCATCTCTTTTGTTTCACTTTCACAGAAATCATACATAGCAGTTTACTGTAAAGTAAAGCTATTACATTTCCCAGTAAGTGTCACCAGAGTTAAAACTCTGACACACAAGTCGAATTCCTACGTTTTGGCTCATCAGCTACGCAAAAAAAAACAAAGAAGTTGTTCTTTGTACTGCAAACGATGCAGGAATTTTCAGATTTTTTTATTCTACTTATTTAAGCAGACACTGTAATTAATTTTTAAGTATTAAAAAAGCCACAAATTGAGAACTTAGAAAGTGGAAAATGAGTATCATACAGTATAATATGTGCATTTGAGTCACAGAATATGGAAAAGAAATCCTGTTGTTTTTCACTTCATAAGAAATTAAATTGTCAGTTATTCTAAACCTTTATATTTTCTCTTTACAGTAAGTCCCATGTCTGTCCTATCATATTAATCATTTTGACAGATTATTTATTTTAAAGAAGGCATTGCAAAGGTGTTGCAGTAACCACAATGTTAACAAGATGGGTTGTTTAAATATTTCACAAATAGTAGTCTTTTTTGTTTTGTTTTGTTTTGTTTTTTACATTCTGGATTCACTTACTCTAACATTGGCAATCAGGATAGGCAGTCACACAAAGCTGCTTATCAACTCGCTAAGTTTTCTGATCTAGGTACGAGCATGTTCACCTGAATGTGGCAGTGTTGGTAGCATCTGACCAATCACACTGATTAGTGTACAGGCAGCTAAAAGACTGAGTTTTACAAAGGAAGAGTAAATTATAATATTAGAAAAAAATTTGAAGGGGTTAAACACATAGTACAAAATGAAAGCGAGATGGCAGATTAATCAACAGTGTGAGTGAAAAAACATCCTGGTGGTATTAATTAGGCTCTCAGCTTATGAGTGGGTTTTGCTTATGCCTTCTGTTACCTGACCTTGTTTTCTGGTCTTGACTCCTAGTTCTCTCCTGGTGTGTGCCTTGGCTGGATTTAAGTAACTTGCAACCAGAAAGTCTCTAGAGTGTGAAGGAGATACCAGGAGACAGGCCATTACACGAGGTTACCTGGACAGGGCTCTAAAAGGGAATTAAACCAGTAGTAGGACTGGTATCTGCTCCTTTCTGCGAGTAGGAAAAGGAGAAGCATTGCCTATAAAATGACCAAAAACAGTGGTCAGAGACCACAGTGCAACCAAAATTACAGCGACTGTGTGCAATCAGTTTGCGATGTTCTTGCCTTTGAAGTGGTTGCTTTGCAAATGGCAACAGGGCCTGAGACCACTCGCAGTCAGTTGCTTCTTCAAAGTGACTTTGGGCATCAAGACCATGATATAATGGGGATAAAATGGCAATAAGATGGAGGCAGTCCGCTATCAGTGTTTGACTGAACAAGGTCATGTTGGCACTTACATGCAATCTGTCTGCAATGATACAGTGATTAACTGTGATAAATCTCAAATCTGTTGCCCACTGTTGCAAATCTCTGGCTGTCTGTACCAGTCCTGTAATGCTGTAGCAAGCACCAGGCACCGGACCACACAGAATGCACACATCAGGCGTGACTCCCTCAGCCTCAAAGAGGGCCAGATCTAAACAAGGCAAAATTTAAATGTATGAATGTATAAATAAACAGACACAGTAATTAATTTCATTACTGACCAGCATCCAACCAAGAGCAGTGCAAAGAATTGCAGCTTAACTCTTTCATGCATGAATTATAAGAACCTCAGTCAAGATTTCTTTCCTGAGTGTTGTTGTATGGAGACATATTGTTTTTCATGTACATGCAGCATCGTGGCATCTATTGGCATGTTATGTAAGGCCATGTTTACCACCTGTTAATTAATGCAAACATATTTTTTGGTTTGTGCCCTGACTGGGGAATAGGTGACATTGTATTGGATGATGTACAAGCATCCACTGTGTTGGCTGATATGCAACTATAACAACAAAACACATGCATATATAAGAGAACAGCTTTTGAATAGCTGTCCACTGTAGTGACCACTATGCATGAAAGGGTTAAAAATGAAGCCGGGAGTAATGTACTAACAAAATAATAAAGTATAAGTGAAGTTTTGTTTCTCTCACAATGAGAGGAGGCTGAAAAAGAATGAATTTATAATATAAGGGTGAATTCTTCTGCTAGAAATGGCTATGCACAATGTGTGGTCCTGAGAACTCAGGTGGAGTTGCTTTATGATAAACTAATACTCTATATAAACCTAAAATCTGTGTGTAACAGCTGACATGTATGATGTATAGAACAACATTATTTACTGTCAGATCCTGAGCCGTGTGTGTGTTAACGAAGATACTGTCATTGTGCCACATGTATAAATGCATGCATCACTCTGGGTTTTTCTGCAGTGTGTGAAACTTGATCGGAGCTATCCACCAGGGATGCTGTCTCACATCCTGCAGTTAGAAAGCCTTGATGTGAGGGTGTCTCTGAAGAAATGTTACATGCACGATTTGTTGGCTTTGGAACTGGTGGTGCAACTGGTGGTACAGGCCAATAGAGAGGAGCAGCCACACTGCTGAGTGAAAAGATCAGTTCTAACCTGACCATCATTCACAGTTAGAACTTGCAGTTAATGATGCTCTAAAACATGTTACAGAACTGAGTCAGACGCCTCCTTCCCTGTAAGATTTACAGATGTGTGTAAAGAAAAAAAAACTAACACAGTCCCATTAATAGCTACATTTTGACAGATGTTCTGGGATAGGGAAGTAAAAGAAAGAAAGAAACATGAATGTTGCTCTGTAGTTTAGTTCAGTTCTGCTCTGTTTCAATAAAATACCAGTATTATTGCAGAGTAGGAATATGCGGGACTCAGGTCACCCAGAGTGAGGAGCATGCAAAGAGTGACAGAACAGAGCCAAAGTTTTGACACTGTGCTCATAGCTCAGCACCATCCACCTGTGCAAATTATGCACTGCTCTGATAACACTGTGATAAATAAATACTCCTAGCCACACACATATTGGGCAAAAAAATAAGACATTCTTTTTTATATTAAATGTAGTGCAATTTACAGTAAATTGCCTGCCACAAACCTGAGTAACTTACATTTGTGTGATTTATTATATTGTATCCTCACTTGGAGAAAATCATTTGTATCATATATATTAAGTATAGTATTTTATTACGCTAATAAAAAACTATAAAAAATTGTATTCTGATCATATAAACCTTAAACTATTATTACATATTTGTTAAAAAACAAAACCAAATGTTTTGTAATAAAGAATAAATGATCCAGTATAAAACATCCAGTCAATAGTGTTGAATAACAATGTACACACGCACACATCTATACAAAAGCACTCAGGGTAGCGAGTTTAAGTGTGAATACAAGACAAATATGGATTAAAAAGACAGCATAAAAGTCAGTCACAGAGACTATAGTACTATTCATTTCATAAATAACAAGTTGAATAATTTAAAAAGTGGTCAGCTTATATTGTTTTTTATTAGTATTTTTTATTGTGCCTTTCAATTTTGATTATTCAGCTTGTTAAATGCCAGGACATTGTTCAATAATGGCATATACCACTTAGGAGGAAAGTAAAAACAACCTTAAAGGCAAGTGCTGCAGAAAATAAATTTAAAAATAAATTTAAAAAAAAAATAAATCTTGCTGTTTTGGTGTATACATTCTTAAGTTTTTGGCCTCTTTTTTTGACACACAGATACATTAATATTCCTCAAAATGGCATGCAGATAGCAGAGCATAATCTTTAAGATTGTGGTGAATTCGTTAAGATAGCATGGTGTTTAGCATGGAGTCATTTGTAATTCATTTCCAAATGACTGATTGTTTAAACTGTTTTAAAGTTTTTAGTCACAAATTGGACATTCTAGGCTAGTGCAGGTAAAGTGACCTCCAAGTACAATAGCACTGCTAATAAAACACAGTGTTTGTTTGAGTAAGTTAATCAGTCAGCAAGTACATAAAAGTTACTTGTTCGGTCCCAAAGATCTGTCCTTTATATGGCTCTTATTGAATTAACCATTATTGCATTAATTACACATTAATTAGTGAACATAAGCCGCATTAAAGAATGGTGCTTATGTGAGTAGTTAATTTATTAGTAGCCCACCTTATTAGTAGTCACTAAAGATATCTCCAAGGTCATGATAGCCCTCAGATACAAAGAAGAGGTCTCCAAGTGACTACTTGATCAACTCACTAATTTATGACAGTTACCCTCTTTTAGCAATGAGTGACCCAACAACAATGGGAGTTTGCAGAGAGGACTGAAATGATCAGTTTCATCATAGTAAGACCCCTGTGGTTAGAGATACCTCATTCTAATCAGTCTCTGCTTCAAGAACTTTTTTTTCTCTTTGCAATATCCTAAGCTATTAGCCATAACAGTTAATGACCCAAAAACGTTTTCTTCTGCATAACAGAAGAGTTATGCAGAACAGTACAGTTTTTTTTTCCCCTTCCGGATGTCACTTAAAGTATGGACAACAGTGACACTAACTGATAAATACAATAGTTTCACTTCACAGGAAACTGCCAAGTATTATTTCTGTGAAAACGAAACAAAAGAAATGACTTGAGACTTGTGATGCAAAGAAATTGACCTAAAGTATGTGCTATACATACTGAACATAAACACATACCTCACATGCATGCACACACACCCAGAAAAAAATGTTTGTTTTCAAAAACTATGGCGAAAATTATTGGTCAACAAAATTAACACTGGACTAGAGCCAATAGATAGCTTCTCTGTATAAATATTCTAGGTTTACAGTCCCTCTTTGTCAAAAAACATGCACACTGCTGCCATACTCTGTGCTGTTATTTGACCCCTTTGCAAAGGTAATAATACTCACAAAGGCAACCTGGTTTGGTGAACATAGATTTATATCACATTTTCATAACAGTAGTCAATACAGTGCAGGATGATGTAACCATGTCAATGTTCACTTTGGATTTTCAGGAACAACTCAGAAAAAATGATCAGAAAACACAACAACAAATAGACATACTGAAGGTCAGTGCATGTTTCTCACATATTTGACAAACATTGTCTAGGAGTAGTGATGTATTAGAGAACCGTAAAAAGTGACTCATGTGCATATATAACAAAATATAATGTGACAATATAGTAAAGTGAATTTGTGGAATATTATGTAATTGTTTAAATGTTATCCTATTAGGCTGAGTACAAGGAAGGAGAGGTCTCCACTGCAGAGCTGATGAGTGAATACATGAACTTTACAGACCCATTGATCGCACTAATGAAGAAAATGGTGCAAGCATCAGCTGATGATGATTTTCCTCCACTAGATAGATATATGGAGAACATCAAGAATTACATGGAGAAGACTAAGGCTTACATGGACAAGACAAACCTATTTGCAAATTATGTAAAAGATGAACAAAATTGTTTGTTTACTTTTGAAATATTTAAACATTACATTTATAATTTGGTGCATTCTACAGTGATTCACTATCCTACTACTATTACTAGTAGGATGTATTATACAGTTTTCATTTTTTCTCATGTTGTCATTTAGGTATTTGTATGTGTCTCACAGTGACACTAACAGATGTATGCATATTCCTGTAAAGTGAAACAGGCAAATAAATGTATCTGTTAAACAAATGTGAAAGCCTGAGCTTCAAAGGTAAGCTAAGGTAGAAGTCTTACTGCATCTACACACATACCAGGAAACACAGCACAACACACCTACAAACAACCTACCCAAACACACACGCAAACACACAAACAAACACACACACACACACACACACACACGCACACAAAAGAGCTGAGCATTGGGGGAGTGGCCAGGGTAATGTATTAAAGCATATTGTGGTGTCACATATTCATTGTTTTTTTATTTTTAATTATTATTTTATTTATTACCTTCACTGACTTAGATTAGATCATTATTTTTATGTATATATAGATAGATAATTTACAGGTTTTATTCTTGAAGCTCTAGAGTTTTGTAATATACTATACTATAATATATAATTTAAAGATATTGAGTTGCAGATTCCAGCTTAATCATTCATACTTCATGCTCTATTATTTCACCTTATAGACTGTTCGATTAAAACCCTTTAAAACTTGAACCATGAAATAATTGCCAGTGTTTATTGAACCTTCTGACAAATTTTGTAAAAAAAGAAAAAAGTTCAATATTAATTTGCATATTTTTTATTTGCATCATATTTGCTACAGCCAGCATTTTTTTTGCAATTTATTGCTTAAAAATGTATTGTACAATTTATTTAGGTTTTTCGGAGGAAAAAAAAAAATCACACTGATGATGGAGATGTCTCAAAAACTCTACGTATATGTAACAAAAGGACCCAGCCACACACAGCCTTTGCAGGGCACGAAGGGTTTGTTTTCATCATAGTGTTTATTTACACATTTAGAGAGGCTTTCCAGGCTCGTTCTCCCTACTTCAGTTCCATTCTGCTCTCCCGTCCGGTCCCGGCGTCCTGCTGATATAGGGGAGAACTAATTATCAGATGAGGGTCATCTGTTGACCAGCCTTCCCTGGCACTGCCCCCTGAACCCACTGCTCCACCTCTCCCTTGCATCTGAGCCACAAACCACACCCCGCCACAGTATCAAATATGATAGACTCAACATTAAAGGGTTAAGAACAGCGATGGCAACACCACCTTTGGCCAGAAGCACAGGGGTGACTGTTTCCAACACCACCAAGTGCAGTAATAAATAGAACCACCGGGTAAATTGTTGCTTAACCTTGAGTCATTTTAACACTTACATGCAAGTCAGCAAATATTTGGATGGAGCAGCTCTCGTTTCTAGAAATCTGGCCGAATTTATAAAAATACCCATACCGTGACTATCCAGAGTTGAGATCAGGAAGCAGATTTGCAGTCTTACACGCCTCTCTGCAGCTTCACTCCTCCTGCCATCCCCCCAAAACCCCATCCCCATAGAGACTGTGTCTCTTGCAGACCATCAAAAAACGAACCAAAAATCAGCAAAAAAAACAATTTAAGCATAAAAATTCACAACGGAAGAACAATATAGCATCCTCAACTGCACCAAAGAGTAAAACAGTTAAATGTGGATTATTAAACATTAGGTCTCTCTCTTCTAAGTCCCTGTTAGTAAACGATTTAATAATTGATCAACATATTGATTTACTCTGCCTTACAGAAACCTGGTTACAGCAGGATGATTATGTTAGTTTAAATGAATCGACACCCCCGAGTCATACTAACTGTCAGAATCCTCGAAGCACAGGTCGAGGAGGAGGAGTAGCAGCAATTCCACTCCAGCTTATTAATCAACCATAGATCCAGACAGAGTTTTAATTCATTCGAAAGCCTGACTCTTAGCCTTGTAATTGGAAAACTCAAAAACCATTTTTATTTATTGTTATCTATCGTCCACCTCGCCCTTATTCAGAGTTTCTCTCTGATTTCTCAGACTTTTTATCTGATTTAGTGCTCACTTCAGATAAAATTGTTATAGTGGGTGATTTTAACATCCATGTAGATGCTGAAAATGACAGCCTCAATA
>VUQS01067210.1:0-18011 GCA_015108495.1 Heterochromis multidens | reverse complement strand
AACAGCACGCTTCCCACCACAGACTGATAGAACATCTGCAGCATTTTACTGCAGATGTCAAGAGATCTTAGTTTCCTTAACAAAAAGAGGCGACTCTGCCCCTTTTTGTATAGTTCGTCTGTATTCAGCGACCAGTCTAGTTTGTTATCTAGGTGTACACCTAGATATTTATATTTTTTTACCACCTCTATGTCCACCCCACAAACTTTCACAGGCTGGACAGGGGGCCTGAATCTTCGGAAATCTACTATCATTTCCTTCGTCTTAGAGGTGTTCAATATGAGGTCGTTTTTGTGACTCCAGTCGCTGAAGGCTTTTACAAGATCCCTATATTCAGATTCCTGTAATTAGTTGCTAGATGTTCTCCCAGCTGAATCTTTTTGGACTTTCTTGCTTTTTCAGCCATTTGTTGCCCCCGTGGAAACTTTTTTGGGACCTGTAGCAGGCATCAAATTTGAAATGAGCTCATTTAGTGGAAGAAGGTGTAAAATTTCCCAATTTAAACATTTGTCATGTTATCTATGTTCTGTGGTTTGGAAGTCCTTTGGTTTTCATTTTGTTCAAATTTAAAGAACGTCCCAACTTTTCCGGAATTCGGGTTGTACATACACACAGCCATATACCATTCAGACCTAAACTGACTACAGTAGGTAGTGCAGGTTTTTTTTGCTTGTTTGCTTTTGTTTTCGGTTGGTACATTTCTCAAACCTGACAGGAAAAACTGTACTGGTCCTCTGTTGATGCTGAAAGCATCCAAGTATCATTTCATTGCAGTCATTATATGCAAAGTGGATGAACCAGTTGTCCTCATCTGTCAAGCTTATTTTCTGTACTCTATTTCATTTACGTTTTGTGATACAGAAAAGAAAAAGACAAATCTCCACTCTACGTAATAGAAAAGAGAAAATATACAGTGAGTGGCAGTTCTCTGGGCAAAAATACCTTGTTGCACTGATAGGAAGGCAACATTAACTCAACCACTTATCGCAACCAAGGAATGCAGAAGAGCATCTCTGAATGCACAACATGTTTAACCTTGAAGCAGATGGGCTGCAGCAGAAGACCACAACAATTTCTGATAGTAGGGTCAGAATTTGGTGTAAACAGCATGAAAGTATGGATCCATCCTGCCTTGTATCAACAGTTTAGGCTTGTGGAGGTGTTGCAATGGTGTGGGGGATATTTTCTTGGCAAATTTTTGGATTTTTAGTACCAACTGAGCATCACATCCTACCTGAGTATTGTTGCTGACCATGTCCATCCCTTTATGTGCCCATCTTCTGATGGCTGCCTCCAACAGGACAATGCTCCATGTCACAAAGCTTAAATCATCTCAAACTGGTTTCTTGAACATGTGAATAAGCTATAGAGCACCTTTGGGATGTGATGGAACACGAGATTCACATCACGGATGTGCAGTCGACAAATCTGCAGCAACTGTGTGATGCTATCATGTCAATATGGACCAAAATCCCTGAGGAATGTTTCCAGCACCTTGTTGAATCTGTGCCATGAAGAATTGAGACTGTTCTGAAGGCAACAGGGGGTACTAGCAAGGTATACCTAATGAACTGGCTTTTTCTTTTCTGTATCACAGTAACAAAGTCTGTCAACACACTGTGAAGGTGTAAATGTAAATCCTGTCCAATCTGTTGCAGTCACTATCCAACATGCAGGGATGTGTAACTTTGAACTGTTAAAAACTGCATACAGCATATAGAAAGAGAGCAGCTTTGTGCCTTTTCTATCATTATCATCCGAAACTTGGCCACAGTTTACATAATAAATTATTAACATTATTAACAGGCTTGAACAATGAGACAACCATCGGTTATTTCTGATGGCACTAACATGTTGCAAGCAATGCTTTTTCTACAGTTATTTAGTAAATGCAACTGAGAAGAACAACACACACACACGCCACAGTTACACGTGAAGTTACAATGTCCAATCCTTATCTCCAATCTTTCAGGGTAAGAAGCTGCCAGCAAACCTTGATCCTGATGCGGAGGAGGGTGATGTGTCTGATGAAGACACTGGAAATGAGGAAGAAGAGGATGACGATGATGATGATAATGCACAGGCAAATTAAACATTTAAACAGAAAGTAAGAAAGAAAGAAAGAAAGAAAATTAAAATTGCAATTTGAATTTTTCAGGATGGGAATACTGTTAACTCTACTAATCAGCCTAAGAAGAAGAGACGATTTGGGAGATCAATCATGAGGAGCTTCAAAAGAAAGGTCAGCTGATACAAATGTAGTATCTGACATTCTTCTTTTTGGGCTACTTTGGCTTAAAATATTAGCTTTTTTTTTTCAGAGAAAAAAGAGAGTACGAGTGAAAAACAAGGCCATGTCTGATGGTGAATCAGACTACAGCAGCAGCAGGGAGAGGACACAAATTGTTTACCATCCCAAGTAAGACCAGTTATTAAAGGTCAATAAAGGTTGTTAATTTAAAATGTGTTATATCTGAGATTACATTTGTATGACTACCTCTGTCTCCTTAGAAAAAGGAAAACAATGAGGCTCTCCCGAGCTCTGTCTGATTTGGTCAAGTACACAAAATCTGTCCGTGTGCATGACATAGAAACACAAGGTAAATCCAACTAGAAACCTTTGCCTACATTTTACCACGCACATCCCAGTTCTTAGAAAGTTTTCGGAACGGATATCTCATCTGTTGTGGTTTTCTTTCTGGCAGCATTCATGAGCAGTTGGCAGGTATCATCCCTAGATGAGACAGTAATGAACCAGATCTTACAGCTAAAACCGGGTGAGCTGGTGCGTTTCAACCAGCGCCAGCTTATCAGAGTCTACCCTTCCAACTACAGAGTGGACTCAAGCAACTTCAACCCACAACCATACTGGAATGCAGGATGCCATATGGGTAACAAGACTGTCAGTAAAACTGAATTTGAGGGTCGGTTTGTTGTTGTTGTTGTAGAAGCTTTTAACTTGTACACATGATGTTGTTTCATCTTAGTTGCAATGAATTATCAAACAGAAGGTCGCATGCTTGAACTGAACCGAGCCAAGTTCTCAAGCAATGGAAACTGTGGATATATTCTGAAGCCCAAGTGCATGTGTAAAGGTATGTGGTATTCACTCGCACTTGGTATTTCTGCAGATCATAAAGTGAAAGGCAAAGCTTCCTGTATGAGGACATAGTAAATACTATTGCTTTTCATCAGGTGCCTTTAACCCAGTGTTGGAGGAGCCCCTACCAGGACACAGAAAAACTCAGCTAGTGCTGAAGATCATTAGTGGACAGCAACTTCCCAAACCCAAAGACTCCATGTTTGGGGACAGAGGAGAGGTCAGGCCAAAATGTAGTAGAAATAAAATCAAAGCTATGTCATAAAATAAGATTTTAACATTAAAGTTGTGTTTTTCTTTGTGTATTTAGATAATTGATCCCTTTGTTGAAGTTGAGATCATTGGCCTACCTGTTGATTGTTCCAAGCAGCAGACTAGAGTAGTGTATGATAACGGTATGTGTGAAGCTCCATCTTACAGTTTAAATCACATCAGACCAAGATGACTTTGTGTTTCTCAGTCTTTGTCTCTCTTTCATTCAGGTTTCAACCCAATGTGGGAGGAGACCCTTGTCTTCAACATCCAAATGCCCCAGATTGCCTTGGTGCGATTCCAGGTGTGGGATCATGATCCTATTGGAAGAGACTTCATTGGACAGAGGACTGTAGCTTTCAGCAGCATGATGCCAGGTGGATTACCTGATAAAATTTCCAGATTTGACTTGGAGTAAAATGAAACTTGTTTGCTTGGTAAAGACATTATACTCCTGAAAACATCCAGTTATTTCTGCTTTATTCTGTTAAAATAAAAATTTAAACTTCGTTGTGTGAGGATTTGGAAGGTTGTGAAAAATATTGTTTTAAATGACAAAAAGGACCATCTGCAAGCAATGTGACAATTTAAAAGGGGGTCATCCATAGTGATGACCCTAAACCAAAACAAGACTTTCATAAAATTAGAAGATGAGGAACCCACTGCTAGAATCCAATGTCATTTTGATGGCTAAGTATTGCAAAAGCTTCATTTTCACAAATGAATTAAAGATTTGGGGCAAGTTATTATCTTTTGCTGGTTATCTTTAGTGTTTTGTTTATCTATGAAGTGTTTTGGGACATGCATCTTCAGAACTGAGATCTTCAATAATGTGAGAAATGTGCTGAAGCAAAAGAGCAAACTGTATGAATTTGAAGATTTGGCAGTCAGTGTTCCAGATTTGTTTGGAGCCTGTAAAGTGGCAAAAAAGTGAGCAATACATAAAATATACACTTGAGTTGAAATTTTTTTTCCTGTTGTTTGTTTGTCTGTTTGCTTGTTTGCAGGTTACCGGCATGTATACCTGGAAGAAATGGCAGAATCATCGATCTTTGTTCATGTCGCTATTATTGACATGACAGGAAAGGTAAGGCATTTCAAAACACACTTACATATCCAAGTTCATCTTCATCTGACAATTCTCTCTTATAATTTCTGGTGTCCTTTGTATAACAGATCAAACCTGCAAATGCTGTGCAAGCAGCCAGAAAACACATCCAAAAAGCAGCCCAGAAGCATATGAAGGGCCATCAAAGGCAGCCATCTCTAGATTTTTCTGTCCAGTCTTCAGAAGATGGACGCGCTTTGTACTTTCGCAAGGATCCTGACACCATTTCTCAGGACAGTAGAAATGGGGAAATGTCTTATCTGGTTCAAGGGCCTGCATCCAAGGCTGCCATCCACAAAGGGGCCATGAGTGAACCAGTCAGGCGAGCTCACAGAGTTAAAATTCTTGAACCACAAGAGACAAAGAGAGGGATCTTCAGCCGGATGTCCTCCACTGACTCCCAGCACATTGGGGCTGCTCCCTGCGTGATAGCTGAAAGCTTTGACCTTGAGACCTCTTCCCAGATTTCTCCTGACAGTCCTGCTCCAGACAGCCAAAATCCAATAATTCAAGAGGAGCTGGAAAATGACCCCAGTGAATTACAACAGTCCAACCGTGCTGGGCAGCAGACAGTTCACACACTTGAGCCAGAGCAGCCTGAACCACCCGGGGAATTACCACCAGAACCAAAACCAGGCAATGACATTGTCACTGAACCTGAGCAACTGCCAGAAATTCAGAGTGAGAACAATACAGTCCCTCAGCCTCCACTCGTGCCACAGCCACAAGCCAAACCCGCTCCACTTGTCCCTCCATCATCCCCTGCAAGGGTAAGAAGGACTTTAGAGGCTCCCGTGACCCCCCGACCATCCACCCCAATAAGGAAAAAGGGCCGCTCACGCAGTTGCCCTCGAAAACAGACTACCTCTGCTCAGACACCGATGGTGAACCGAAAGCCTACTTTCCACTGTCACACGCAGGGAGCACAAAACTACGGCAGCTACAGCAACTCAGTGAGACGCATACCCAACGGTCTCTGCCTGTTCGACACCACATCCAGCAGTAGCGACAGCAGCACCGACAGCCTGGAGTTTGTGGTCTCCTGTTCGTCAGCTGGGGCAGAACAACGCGAAGGGACGCTGCAGAGAGAGATGAAGGCCCTCTTTGACCAGAAGATGAGAGAGATCCGCTGTAAATCACCGCTTTTTCTAGATGGTGAGTCACATTTGCAAAAGACTGAAAAGAACTTCAATTACAAAAGCTAAGTGGTTCTATCAAATCTTTAATGTTTTCTGTGTGTGTTTGTTTTTTAGATTCGTGACACCAAAGACATCAAGGTTCTCGTGAAAAAAAATGCAAAAACATCAACCACAAAGAGAAGGAATGATGGTGATAGTGGGCGAGTCAAATAGCTTTTCTTTCTAGAATGATGGATGACAGAGCAGTATAACACTGTTAGACGTTTTTTATTTCTTTTCTAATCCTGGTGGAATGTTTACAGTCATCACGGTTTATATGCATGAAGTAGTTTTTAAAAAGACATTGCTGAAATCACATGATGCCACTGCCAACTGTACAAAACAGCATGATGTAGAGTTGCAAACAGTAAACTTAGAAAGTACTAAATACGCGAGCACAATTTGTTAGCAAAATGTTGAGTGAAGTGTAAACTGAAATAAAACATGTTTTTATATTGAAATGTTTGATCTTTCATTGAAATTGTAGCGTTGGTACTTAAAATCAATAAATTATATGTTTGAATAAAGTGTGAGGTTTTTTTTTAAATTTTAGATAAAATGTAAATAATAAGGTTTAAAAGCTCCCGAGTTATTAAAGTTAATGTTTCAGTCAAATGTTCAAACAAACTTTTCAAGCACTATCAAACCAAAAGAAAAGAAATAAAATAACACAAAAAACGCTCTAAAAGCTAAACACACCTTTCAGACTAGTTGCATTTCCCAAAAGCCTCTATGCTTTTTCCTTGTCTTTATCTACATTTTCCTGGGATCTGTTCCCACTGCTGGTCTTCAAGCGCAGACTCAGCTCCTCAGTCAGTACAGAGCAGCATGACTTCTGTGGAATGGACATACAATCAAGAGAAACATCAGTGAAACAAAACATTTTATTGCGCCCATTAATTTAATGCAAATACAGATGTGTGGATGAGTTGGCATCCCAGTCATCCGTATTTTCTCAAATCCAGTTCATAAATTGCTTTAAGTAGTAACGAATAACATGGTCTCTTAATGGCTGAAGAACTGCTGCAGCCAACAAGTTCATCAAAGAATTTAGAATCTTACAGAATAAACACACACACATTGTTTCACTTGAGACATGCATGTTGTGATGACACGCTTGCATGTACCTTGTGCTCTGCTGCACGTCTGCGACTCTTAAAGGTCAACTCCAGGACAGCCACAAGTGTTCCCAGCCCAAGGCCGAGGGAAAGAACCAGAAACATCCCCTTGAGATTATGTGGCTGCACAGCTGACACCTTGCCCTTGTCTGCTATGCAGCTGCTTGCCCACCACTTGCTTCGCAGGTAAGCCAACTCCCCTGCTTCACTTAGTTGTAGGATTGCCACACTGAGGTTCTTTATGATTGGAGAGCCTTGGGGAAAATGATAGCTTTGCCATATGTGCTGATATTGATTTTACTATCTTTTGTTTAAAGTTCACTGTTTAATTAGAGTTTTTAAAATAAGAAACCTTACCAAGAGCAGCAGCAATGCTGTATCCCCTCATGCCAATGACTTCATGCGCCCTGACCAGTTCACAGTGACGTGCTACCGCCAAGTCCAGAGAAACAGATTCTCCAATGAAGGCGTAGTTGCCCTCTTTTGCACGTCGAACACCTTCGTCCATAGTTGACACAAAACTCTTTGTCCTCTCCATGTGCTCATAGATTCTGCGGTACACTGGGTTGTTTGAATTCTTTATAAAGAAAAAAATAATAATTAGAGAGAAAAGACAGTCTTCTATTGTAGCTTAACAACACACTTTAGGACTGCCATTGACTCACCTTGAAGAAAGCAAGTGTGGAAGAGCCAGCCAGGCAGCCATATTCAATCACATTCTGATTGGCCAAGTCCTCAAACCCTTTCACCATCAGGTGAGAGGACTCTGGGGCCTTAGTGGAGCTGAGATTGGAGAAATAGCAAGCCAAGAGGACAATGGTAAATAACCACCAACTGCTGCAGATGACACGCCCTGAAAGGGCTTTGGGATGAGGACCAGCACCTGAAACACAATAAAAAGGGTCAGTAAATGCCAAAGAGGAATAGATGTTTACTCTTTATTTATAGTACTATGGTGGTGTCTGGGTTTGCTGTTAACCTTGTAGAGTCAGAGCTCCAGCTGTGTACCAAAGGCTGTGAAGGAGACTGAATGTGTTTTGCTCACTCTGAGGCTGGCTCCACTCAGAAGGGCTGAGTCTGCAATTTGCATGAAAAGTCTTAATTGTTAATGCGACAGCACTCAGAGTAACCCACTGCCAAAAGGAATACAGAAATACCCTCAACCAGGAATTTGCATCAATAATCATTATTAAATAAATCATAATAATCTCTTAAAAAACTACTTTCATGACCAACCTGGCAACTATGAAGATGCAAGCAGCTGTCCCCAGGTAGGCAATGAGTATGCCAACCCAGGTCTGTGCTGAGAAGGGGCATAGGAAATCAAAGAAGCCTGCTCCCTCTGAAATGTCCTTCCTCAGCAGGATACTGATTCCTGTCTGCATGAACGGCTTGGTCATTCCCACAGCTTTCTCCCGAGCTGCAGTGAGAGTCAGTGGAGCAATAGCAAGGTCCGCTTCCTGTAGGCATAAATATATTTGGCTACTGTCCGATATTTAAAGTGCAAACTTTTTAGAAGCTTCTTAATGTGGTTAGGTTTAACGTCATGTTGATTTTCTTTCACCCTTTCAAAAACACCACATGTTCACTTCTTTTGAGAGTGCTTTGCTGCTCACCCCTCTCACCACCTCTCCAACCATCCCATTCCAGTTCCCAAGCTCATCCTGTCTACCATACGCGCCATCTTTCACCAGCTGCACTTTGTACTTGAAGCCCACTTTCTTGGCTACTTCAGAGAGCAGGTCCATGCAAAAGCCTTCCAGTTGGGCACCTTTGGACATCACATATGGCTCTTGCTGAAAGAAGAGATGTAAAAAGGAAATTAGTGGGATTTATTTTACCTTTAACTTTGTATTGACAAAGATATGAAATGCCAGATTAGGTACCTTTATTGTTGTAATTCTCAGCTCTGATTGCACTGTTGTTGAGAGGCAAAAATAAGGAACAAGTTAGTCAGTGCCATATCTTTTAGATATTATTAGATTATTTTCTAATTTTCATGGTACATTATTGGGAGTGGCATGTGTAGACTGAAATACACAGAGTGCACTGTGACGTGATGAAGTCCATTGACTTTGGTGACCCCTGACTGATTATATAACATCATCAGCAAGTCAAAGATTTTTATTTATATTTTGAAATATTTTAAAATCTACTAAATAAATTAGTACAGTTTTAGTACACACATCCCTAGGTCTCTGTGTAAGTTCGAAAATGTCACAAAATATGTATATTATCTTTGTGTATATGTATCTGTCTCTTTGTGTTAACCTTGCAATAGATTAACAACCTGCCCTGGGTGTACCCCAGCTTTTGCCCATAAGATGTTTGGCCATAAAACACAGCGCCACATTTGGTGAAAACCAAGCACAGCATATCAGCACAAACACCTCATACCAACTGTCAAACACGATGGTGGAGGGGTGATGATTTGTGCTTGTGTTGCAGCCAGAGGACCTGGACACCTTGAGGTCATTGAGTCAACCATGAACTCTTCTGTATACCAAAGTATTCCAGAGTCAAGTGTGAGGCCATCTGTCCGACAGCTAAAGCTTAGCTGAAACTGGATCATGTAACAGGACAATTATCCCAAGCACAGCAGCAAATCTACAATAGAACAGCTGAAAAAGAAAAGAATCAAGGTTTTGCAATGGCCCGGTCAAAGTCCAGACATCAGACCTCGATGGAAATGTTGTGGCAGGATCTTAAGAGAGATGTAAATAAACAAACCTCAATGAACTGAAGCAACGCTGTAAAGAAGAGTGGGCCAAAATTCCTCCACAACGATGTGAGACACTGATAAAGTCATACAGTAAAAGATTACTACAAGTTACTGCTTCTAAAAGTGGTTCTGCAAGCTGAATCATGGGGTGTTCTTAGTTTTTCACACACTGCTTCTGCATTTTGGCTTAGTTTTGATAAATACATAATGACACTGTGCAATATGTGATATTCTGTTCATCTCAGGTTGTATTTACCTCATTTTGAGACATGCTAAAGACCAGATTATTTTTTTGTGTCCTGAAAATGTCCTGATATGTAAAACCATACAATTGACAGAGGGTTTACTTTCTTTTTACCATGTCTATATGCCATCCTAACTGGTATTTATTTTGTCTATGAAAGCTAAAAGGACAGGAAGACACAAGGGGAAGAATAAGTTAGAACAAGCCCTGTTTTGCTTTTCCACTCAGATCAGAGTCCAAACTAAACTTAGCAGAATCAAAAACCCTTTTGTCCAGCTCTTCATCTTCAGATTTTAACATACAGAGATGTCCTTGAGGTGAAATTTGGGGTGCATCTACTGACTTTTTTGGCACAAGTGGTTTCCGGTATCCTGGAGATCTGGCTGCTCTCCTCACTTACTTGAAAAGTTTCCACAATCTATTTAGAGCAGCGTGTTATTCCAAAGGCTTACAATGCTATGGCGCTGTGAGATGGGAGGGCAGTCAAAGAGCATCAAAAGCCTCAATTCAGGCCAAGGCCTAGGGGATCTGTCACCACAGGGTGATCCTGACAACCATCAGATCCTCCTTTTCAAAAGATGACACGTATACAAGCTCTGCAAGCCCCTGTCACTTTTTGGCCACTCTGACACACAGGGTCATTGTTTGCTCCATAGAGTTGATTTATTACCGTTTTTTGTAAGAGTGTCAGTTGGCTTGCTTCCTTGGACAGGATGTGGCACATACTTCATCTGAGCTGACAGTGTATGTATGTGTGTGTTGTCAAGCCTGAGAATTTTCTACCAAATCCTGTGGAGAAAACATGAGGAATTTGGCAAAGAAAAAAAGAAAGCTGCCACCACACTGGATTTCAAATGCAGTGACCGGGTCAAACTCTGACATATCAGTGTGTAGAAGCAAAACTTAAAAAAAAAAAATTATGTTGTTGTCAAACAGACTGTATTTCTGAATCTGTACATGCAGGAACTGGATCTACCAAGCTTCATGTTGATCTAGCGTGTTAATTCTGTTTCTACATAAATCTGATAAAACAGACAGTCTCTTACCTGCAGTGCACGTGCCTCTGTCCAGGAGAAAGCCAAAGGACAGCAGAAAAAAGCCAAACAGCATCATCTCTCTTAATCTGGATTTGCAACCTACAAATTATAAAGAGACACTTAGTAGTTTGAGGTGTATGAGATAGAAGAGATGCATCAACTTCCTAAAACAAAACCAAAAAACTGAATCAAAGCAATAAAAACAAAAAGCTTAAAAACTAACCTGAAAAGAGTCCAGGATGTGACGGCTGGATTGGCACGTCAGCTTTGAACTGACCCAGTGGCCAGAGCTGTGATCCACTGTGAACTGAAGTTTTTCACATTTCAACGAAACAAGAGATAGCCAACCAAGATTTTGTGGGTGGAGAATCTGGAGTAATTTTTTAAGGGGGTGGAGAGAAGCAGCATAATGTACAAACATACAGCTTCCACTGTGAACTAAAATGTGATTTATACTAATTATGACGCGAATCACTGCACAGATTATACAAATAAAAATTATCTGATTCACATGAGGTTGTATTGTAGTTCATCTGAGCCCCATAAGTTGCATGATATTTAAATTGCATGTAAGCTAGGTTGGGTATTTGAAGTTCATGAGGCAAGATGTCTCTGACCATAAAGGTAATAATAGGATTTTGTAGAGAAAAGCAAGTATATAAACTAAAGAGATCGAGACATATTTGAATGGTTTTCGGTACCTCTGACGATGTTACACATGCACAAAACACAAAAAGCTCATTAAGCTCATTAAGGAAAGAGTCAAAATATGAGTGTGTTACACTCTCTGCACTATACTGGTGTTTTGAAAGGAGACCCTGAAGAATAATCAAAGGGTTGCAGTACACAGAGAAACAACATAAAATGAAGTTTTCTCTCAGAGAACAAAAACAAGGCTTTATTAGACAGTGTTCACTGACCTTGGAAAGACATCTGAAGCTCTGTAAAGTGTTGAATTGCTAAGAAAACCTTTGATATAGTGCAAATGACACTGTGCTAAAGGTACTATGGAATGAGAGGTTGTTTCTTCCCTGCAGCTCTAAAATCAGTGTTTGATCTGTTCCTCCTCTTCAGGCTTGGATTTCTGATTGACTTATGACTGCATGTTTCTTACAGTATGGTTTCATTATTAATTAATAAAAAAACAATAAGTAAAAGGAGGCTGGTAAATAAATAGAAAAAAGCTAGTCAGCCAAAGAAATAAAACATTTTGAAAATGTAATGTATTGTTAAGATCTGAATAAACAGGCTGCCTAGTAGCCATACTGCTATTTAATTTTTGGTTTGGCAGTAATTTGGTTTGTTATTGAATACATATTATTATTACATATTAAAAATTAAAGTTATAATGACAAAGTGTCCCTATAAAGACTAGAAGTTTTGATAAAGCTTAAAATTTCTGTATTTGTTCTTCTACTGAATCAGTGTGTGTTTTCACTGGGTGTTTTGTAGCTTCTATTTAGAAAATGTAGTGACCTATGAAGTGAGTAAGCCAGTGAACAACTCATCGATCTATCTCATCTTTCATATTATCATCATCTTTTTCCTACAGACAGAGTAATAAATACATTTGACAAAAGCTGCCAGAATAAGATTAGCTGATAGTAATAAAGTAAAAATCATTGTTGACTTAAACAGAGCTAAAACATGACTGAACTATCTTTTCCTAAAACCTGCCCTGCTGAACCATCCATCTAATTTCTTCTGCTGGAGCCTATCCCAGCTATCATGGGGCAAGAGGCAGGGTACACCCTGGACAGGTTGCCAATCTGTTGCAGGGGTAATGTTGTTGTAATGTGGCATAGTGGAATAATTAGGAAGATCTCCTACCAAACATTGGGTTAGGATTATTGTTTTCTGTTTCAAGTATTGCATGCTTTTGCTTGGTTATTTTTTGATGTGTGGATATATATATACCCATGTGGAAGTGGAGATTCCTCTCTAGTCCACCTGCCAGCTATTTGGAGTTGAGTACTGAGGGTAGTTAATTGCTGTTGGTTTGGGGCCATTCTCTGTAGAGCATAGGAGGAGGTTGTATGGAGAAAAGCACACCTTTAAAGGAAAATTGTTTTTAACCTGGCCTGGTGGGTTCTGTGTTTTAAGATAATCTAGTTTTTATTGGAAGGAGGATCCATTCTTAATCAGGGTGTTGTCATGTGTTGGCTGTGTGGGACCCAAATGCAGGACTCGGCAGGCAGAGGTTGAACTAATAACACAGCTTTATTGCTGGTAAAAGACTGAATTAACTAAATAACTAAACAAGGCAGGAACAGACTGCGAAGCTAGGGCTGGGGAGAAACACACAGACCGATGAGTACACAGAAGAGAGAGAGACGCTGCCAATATATAAACAGGAGGGAATCAGGGCAGAGAGGACACACCTGGGGAACACGGCTGAACAGAATCTAACTGATGAGACACAAGAAGCAAAACTGAACATAGCGCACATGAGACGAAGGACTACCACAATAAAACAGGAAGTAGCACACACACGCACACACACTGAGACTCAGAATAAGACACGTGAACTTGACACTGGGACTGGGGACAAACAGACATGGAAACATGACAGACTGGGGAGACAAAAGAACAAAACCTGGAGACACTGATGACCGGACACGGAGACGAGACAGAGACAGACTGGACACAAAGGAGAACTAACACAACAAAGCAAGAAACCAAGAACTATAACCAAACTCAGAAGCACAAGAGAATATACACAGAAACGAAAACATAATTATTTTGTACCTTTTTTAAAGAAATGAACAACAAATCCAGACAAACTCAAAATGCTGGGTCAAAGACCCAGAACCATGACAGGTGTATGTGGAACTGCCAGTATGAATGTGTGTGCTATGGAAGTCTAAGGAGGAAAAGCCTACTGGGCAATTAGGAGGTGGCTGGCCTGATTGAAGCACCTAGGACCTGAAGAGGAAGAGAGTGAAAGTGGCATTCCCAGGGCTTAGTGTGGAAACTCACTCCCCACTAACACAAGGCCTATTAAGGTGGGTGGAAAATCTCTTAGGAAGATGCAAGATCAATATGTGATTGACTGCTTGTTCCTCTGAGTGACCACCTTTTCCTGTCTATAATAGGGCTCATAACTCTGACTGTGATGTTCTTAGGCCCTGGACTGCAGGCCAGAATTACACTCCCAGCCCACTAGTCTGATGTGAAAAGAAAATAAATTCCTGTGTATCCTATTTCCAGTGTGAGTGTGGTGGTTTTTTCCTGGTCACTATTAGAACTTATTTGCCTCCTCTGTCCTCTCTCCTCTGGCATCCTTCAACAGGCAGTTTTTTCCCACTTTTTTAAATACTAACACATAGAGACAGACAACCATTCACACCTACAGTCAATTTATACTTGCCAGTTAACTGTGGGAGGAAGCCAGAGTACCCAGAAAGAACCCACACAGACATGGGGAAAACATGCAAACTTCCTAGACTGGATTCAAACCCAGGAACTTTTTGCAGTGAGGTGACTGTGCTAAACACGGCACCACCGTGCCAATCCCAACCAGACCAAAAGGTCAAAACTTAGCTGTAATCATTCTCATGAAATTAGTTTTTGTCCACTTAGCTGCTTGCAGCATCAATAATTTGTGAATAATAAATTTAATTTGGCACCAGAAGGAGGATTTTAAGTCACAAAGTTTAGGGAAAGTGTCCAGTGTAAGAGTGGGGTGTGAGGATCTAAAGTAAAGGATATGTTTAAGGGCATGTACTGAAAAAGTACAAGGGGCTGGCTGCAGGATACTGACAGTGAAGAAGTTCAACAAAGTACACCAACCAAAAATTAGATCACATTAACACCAGCAAGGATAATGAGGAACTGGCAAAAATGGGGAAACAGACTGAAAAAACACAACAAAAACAAATCAAAAACACAAAGAACTAACAAGCTGATCACAGGTGAAGTTGATGAGGATGGTAAAAGCAATTATAAAAACAGGAAAAAACAAAGACAGGAAACAAATGAAGAAAAAAAAATCTCACTAGCATCAGTGATAACCAAAGAAAACAGGAAGTGGCTATGACAGAGACACAAGAAGCACACAAACGGGCTTTAAAGGCTATATGTTCCCCCTAAGGACACACCCATGCATCCATGATCAAGCCTCCTCTGTCCTCTCTCCTCTGGCATCCTTCAACATGGCATACTGAGATTACTTTCTAGGTCACAGGCCTGAGGAGACCAGGAGGTACACATTAGAGAAATGTGAAAAGCCCAAGGAAACACAAGGAGACGTGCTGAAAAGGTCAGCACCAAGAAAAATGACAAAGGAGTTCAATAAAATGAAAACAGGAACCAAAATTCAGTACAGGCCTATTTGCATACACCATGACAGAAATACTGAGGTCATGAGTTTACACTCTCAGAGTATCTCTACAGGATGCTTCTGTAGCATTTAATTAAGTAAAAGTAGTTCAGTGCAAAAACTGTTTTTGTTATACTTAAATTACGTTCTGCTGAAGAAACAAAAGAGCTTTAACATTTTTTAAAAACAATGGTCTTCAACATGCGCATGAGGCACTCAGTTGAAAGAAAAATAAAATAAAATAAAATAAAAAAAAAAAAAAGTATCGGTGTGGTTTCAAAGTAATTTAATGAAGTTTAATTCATTCAGCAAGTGTTGGATTGTTAGTTTTGTTTTTGTTTTCTTTTTTAATTTCCCCCCACCGAGAAAGTCCGCCTTTTTAATCCACTGCGGGCAGAAAATCGTTACAAACGGATCTGAATGAAGCAGTAACAGCTGCCAGACTATCAACAAATCCACTGCATCCACTGGGAAAGACTGTGTGTGAGTGACTGAAAGGATCACAAAAACTAGTAAGTAGGAAAATCACAGAAACACGTCTTTTTTTTTTTCTTTTCTTTTTTTTCCTCCTCCTCCCCCCAACAGCCAGCGCAATAGTCCCATATGGTCTAGCGGTTAGGATTCCTGGTTTTCACCCAGGCGGCCCGGGTTCGACTCCCGGTATGGGAACACGTTTTCTGTAGTCAACTGGGTTTTCTACCAATAGAAAAGCAACTCCTCGACCAACAACCTATAGAGAAGAGTGTGTATATTATATATTATTAGAGTATATTATATTATATGCAGAGATTCAATAAGGTGCTGGAAACATTCTCAGAGATGATTTTGGTCCACATTGACATGATTTGTCAACTGCACATCCATGATGCGAATCTCTTGTTCCACCACATCCCAAAGGTGCTCTATTGGATTGAGATATGGTGACTATATATACTATTCTATCATTAATAAAAACAATTAATAAATAAGTAATCCTTAAGATAGCATACGTGTTTCTTTAATTGATCGTTTCTGTTAGGAGCTCCACAAAATAACCCGCATGTTCCCATTTGAAAATGTGTGGCAGCAGGTACCGCTCAGGTCTGGGGGAGATGGGAGACGAGGCAAGAAGGCGCGCAATAAATGTCCGGTTGTTTTCCTCATCGCTTCTCTCCGTGACGAGCTCCAGACCGAGTCCGATGAGTCCGCTTTACCGCGTCGACCAATCACAAGTCGGTGCGCGTTGACCGCGAGGTGGAGCGGCGCCCTACGATTGGCTGAGGTGGTTTTTTCTAAAGGGGCGTATTTTTCAAGCCATCTTGACTGAATATTTAGCCTCATCCAAGGTACATTAATTTGATATCTTCGGGATTTCGCTGTCCCCAGGTTGATGACCACTATCGTTTGAAAGGTTGAAACCACACCAATGAAACCGGGTCGAGTTTGTGTGTTTAAGCGCAGTCACGGCGGAGAACGGGAGTGCTGAAGATGACGCTGTCGCTCCTGAAATTACCGGCTAGCTAAGCTAACGGCTAGCATGTCTGCCTTGATTGTAGTCTGTCAGTAGCTGACATTTAGCTTGGTGCAGTTTTTCTGTCGGGCACTCGCACTGCAGAGGACGACTGAACAAGGTAAACGACTCTGGTGGGTTTTTTTAACGCGCTTTCAGCACTGATAGGAAATTGTGCCTTTCTGTCACACGGCATCCGTGTGTCCTGTCCGACCGAGAAACGTTATCACATCGGCAGAGAGACAGCCTTTTTTTGCAGGGGTCTGGAGTACAAAGCAATACCCGAAAACGCTGCACGTTTGCACTGTCGTGACCTAATGCATACATGCAATGTAATTTATGCATTCGGGCTCGGTGTGTACAGTGCACCTGCTCTCTGACTGCTGTTTGCATGTATAATTGGGCTGCTAATCAACTTGCAATACAGTCGTTGTCTCTGCTGTTGTGCGCCTAAAATGGCTGACAGATGTTAGATACTCGGGTTGGTATTTAGCACGCCTCAACCTAACTAGGCACAGCAACAAGGGGGTAGAAAAAAAACATGGCGCTAGCATTTGATTGGTGGGAAAGACGTGTGGTCGAGTTACAGACTGCTCGTTGGACCATTGGAGAGAGAGCCGAGATGCAAGCAGTGCAAGTTACTGTAGTTGTGTTTGTGCAACATGAGTGCTTACTGTGTTATTACAGAGCACAGCACCAGAGCTGACCCCTTTTACACTGTAATTATTATGTCCAGGAATAAAAAAACAAAAACACCATTAAGAGAATAAAGCAAGTTTTTAGGGCAAAATTAATGACTAAATCATGTAAATGTTATTATTAATGGAGTAGTTTTTTTTTTTTTTTTCTTACTCTGGCAATGTGATGATAAAAATGTATGTAATGTGTGAAGGCTGGGGTGTGATCCCTTAATTTGCATACACAAAACCACAATAGGAGCCACAGGCCTACAAAAACTGAGTGATACTTTATATTGGTCGGTAAATGGATTTATTCTCTAATATTGGAATAGTGCAATAATAATACAAATAATGGAAAAATATATGGGCCTTTGTCAAATTGGATTCAGTACAACATCAAGTCAAGTCACTTTATTGTCGTTTCAACCATATACAGGTAATGCTCTACATCATGAGATAAAACTGTGTTCCTCCAGGACCATGGTGCTACATATAAGGCTAACACAGAATGACAAAGCTGCATTACATTGAGAAACAGGTGACATACATCATGACAAATAAAATATATATACAGGTGCACCATAAATTACTTAGTAAAACGGAAGAAAATGACCAAAATTACAGCCAAAAGTTACATGTAGCTGTTGCTTGTCTTAAACTGACATGACATATTTAAATATGAACTTTTTAGATTACTCACTATTGCTTTCATTCTCAGTCAAAACAATGTGATCCCAGAGATACAGCACTGAAAGAATCCTG
>VUQS01067208.1:0-12982 GCA_015108495.1 Heterochromis multidens | reverse complement strand
TCACTTTTGTTGGGTAGAGAGTTGACATTTCCCATGATGACTGTTGGCAGAAAGGGCTTATATCTCCACTTCCAAGCCTTCACCTTTGCACCAGCACGGCAACCACGAAAACACCTCTTTATCTCAGCTGGAATAGGGTGGTATCTTCCAGATTTGCTCCGTTTCAATGAAAGAAGCTCTTCTCTTGAGTAAACTCTTCTCCCCACAGAAGTATCCATCAGTACTTGACAAAAAAAAATTGATAAGAATACAAAAAATACAACAAAAATAAAGTAAAAAGATCAGAGCTACCAGACTTTGCTGCTACCAGTTGAAGCGCATGTTTTAGAAAGTTGTAGCATCATACTCAAAAAGACTTGAGGCTGTAATTGCTGCCAAAGGTGCTTCAACAGAGTATTGAGGAAAAGGCTGTGAATACTTATGTACATGTTATATTTTTGTTTTTATTTTTAATCAGTTTGCAAGAATTTCAAGCTTTTTTTTCACTTTGTCATTATGGGGAAAAAAATAATTACCTCATATGCCACGCCACTGGTATAGAAGGCACAAAAGAAGACTCCAAATAAAAAACAATGCGGCTTTTTAAAAAAATTACTCAATAGTATATCAGTATAGAGTATAAAGGATCATGATATAAAAAAAAAAGGAAAGGATTATAGATTTGTGTTTTTTTAGGACTTAGGTTTTCTCATACAGTTCCTGCTCTTGGTCATTTGGGAACTAGAAGAGTTCATTACTGTGTATATTTTTTGTTCTAATATGTTTTTTTTCTCCCTCCAATAATCCTTGTAGGACTCAGATAGGTAGACAGAGCAGCAATAAAACACACTGATGATGCTAATAAAGGCATGCATGGACAGACATGTATACTTTACTGATAAACACACAAAGACATCATAATATACATTATAATTCATACTCTCTCTTTATATCATTAGTGTGGGTATCCATAAAATATTTCCAGCATTTCAGAACAATCTAAAAACTGAGGCTTCTTCTCCCAGAGGAGAGTGACTGATTTGTTAATTTTTTAAGAATACAGAACATATCACCTTTTCAGTCTGCATACACAGGTACCTGCCCTCAAGCGTATATCACTCAACCCCCTTGTGTATCTACGTGTTCCCTGACATATATGTGCTCTTGTGAAGTGCTGTTTAGTGTTAAGTACCTTTCTGTGCTGCCCTCCACCCTTCCCTTTTCCATCGCCGTGGGGAATGATGTAGGGGAGTTTGGGAGGGCTGCTTCAGTTCTCCTGCAGACACTGTGTTTATTTAGCCTGACATTCCTCCACTGCTCTCAGAACAGGAGAGCCGGCTACTCTGCCTAGTCTCATCCTAACTCACGTCCACCCCGTCAGAACCAATGACATTTGAAGTGAGCGTGTGTGTGTGTGTGTGTGTGTATGCAAGTGTGTGTATGTAAGAAGCCGGTGCATATTGAGCATATGGTGGGGCATCATCATATTGTCTATCTTCTCTAAGTGTCTAACCAGTCACGATTACCAGATCTTCTTGAGAATACATTACGGTCTTCATGAGCATGCTGGTGTGTGATGAGCAGGAAACCATTACAGTTGACAAAAGATGCGTTTGTAAGTCGCCCTCCTCACCTCTTGACGAGCTTCATGCTACAAGAAGAACCAAAGCGGCGGTCAGCTCGGTCTGTCACCGCCGTGGGAGTTTATTTACCCTTCGCCTCTCATTAAGCTGCTGACTTTGCCCCGTTCACATTTTGGATCATCGAGTAGCCACAGTCCACAAGGGCCCCTAATGAGTCAGTGGAGTTTCTGTCGATGCCTTTCAGGTGGACGTCTTTATTTGCCCCTGTTCAGGGTTTCTTCTAATTGATATTGAGTGCTGACTCGCAGTTCAGTTAGCATGTGTTGAACTGCTTGTCGCTCAAAATTAGCAGATTTTTACAAGGCAGCCTGGGCGCTGATGTGTGCAGCCAAACACGTCCTTATTATGCGGTCAGCGACACAATTTACAATTCATTTTCTTCACCTAGACGTTTGGCTGCATGGGTACATTTCTCCTGTACCCTTTTGGGTGAACTTTCTGTCTTTTATTCCTCCTGGAAAGCTCGGTAACATATTTTAGTCCCACTTTGGGTTCAGAGTCAGAGTGTTGGCTTTCTCATTAGAAACAGCACCGACTCTGTTCGTGCTTATTTATTGCTGTAGTATGTGTGAAAATGTGATTCAAATCTGTCATGTGATGTAGGTATGTGTCATTGCCGCAGCGTGCATGTGTTTCTTTTTCTCCACGACCAGTTGCTTCTGGCCTGTCTCACTCGTTACCCTGTCATAACAAGCACTTTGCCGCCGTATTTCACCTTACATGCACAGAGCCAACACACACACACTTACACACATTCTGACTTTTCCTCACCTCATTAAGCTGCTGAAAAGAAGAGGCAGAAAAAAGGAGCAAGAGGGCCATAGAAATGGACAAAACGAGACAGTGTGAGGCCTTGAAAGCCTGTGTTTTATGTTTAATGCTTTTCTAGGTCATCCTCTAGCGCCACAACCCGTTAAGTCATCCTCTGTTTTGAAAAACTCTTAAATCCAAAGTGCCAGGTCGGATCCGTCTGCCGGGCCATCAGGAGGGCCCGGATATGAGAGATAGTGGATGTAGATGTGTGTATGTCAGGGAAAGTTTGTGTGTTCACTAAAAACTCACACTCTGCTTTTCACATACACAGGCGTGCATGGATGACTGCACAAGACACACATATACTATATCATCCCTTCCACCACTCATCCTCCAGAGACACACACACACACTACTTTCCTGAAAAAGCCAAAGGCCCGCTGTGATTTTACAGGGAATGCCTTTCAGCCTGGTAACTCAGTCTGACTCAGACTCTTTACAACAACCGTGCGATTCCGTCATGCGTGGCCCAGGACACACGAGCAGCCGCTGGATGAGAAGCTTTGGCAGCTGTCCTCCCCTAGCCATGGACGCTCACAGTGGGAATTGACTGCGGGGAATGTGATAGCGACCTTGTCTTAGTACGCTAATGCAGCCTCCGCAAACACAGGATGGATAGCCTGTCCTCAATGGCTGCCGTTCAGACTGGAGAGTGCTGCTAAACGCATATCCTGCAAGGCTCTTTATGTGCTGTACCGCTTCTGTGGCTAAGTTATAGTGTGGTTATTGAGCATGGTCCCCAGACATGGAGACGAATAGATTTCACTTGTTTTTTAAGGATATGCAATACAGTCTGGCCTCAAGGTCGGCCACATGGCTTTTTCCCTTTGGGTCTGTTATGCTGATTGGGGGAAAGTTAAATACTACCACGTATTCCCCAGGTTAGGTTAGATGTACACATTTTAAAGGTTAAGTTCCTTTTGAGGCTGGGCTTTGCTATGAAAGCTAGCCAGGAGTCTCCTGCAGCTAAAAAAACAATCAATGTAATAAGTCATAACCACTCACAACAATTATCAAGACCTGCAAGAAATACAACATTCTTCTGGATTTTGTGGATTTAATGGACATATAGTGTTTTTTAAATCAGTAATTTTAGGTCTTTTAGATATAACGAGACAGCCTTGCTCGTAGCTTGTGAGGCTGCTGACATTTGCTAATTGGTCCTTAAGGTACATTTGAGGGTAATAGAGATGTCATTAGTCATTAATAAGGATGTTTTAGAGGCATTTTTCATAACGCAAAGTATTGGACAGTTGACTTGATGATAGTAAAAGATTAAAAGTTCAAAGTTATTACAGTTCACGGGTGAATGGGGATGCACAAATCTGATACTTATTGGATCCCAGTCTGATAATGACTGAAAAGTGTGACAATGATCCAATTATTAAATTCTGTGTCACTGTATGTTTAGTATTTCACGGAATAGCAGTGCATTGGCAGAACCATACATTTTGCTAGAAGGAGAGATAACATAGCATGGGTGACACTAACAAGAATTAAATGCAATTCACGCAAACAGTGGTCAAGGAAGTTGATACCTGAAAACCCAACAATGGCATTTTTTTCTGTCTCACTTTCTCATGTTCGTGTCTTGTGCTCTTTATGTGTGGACTGAGACTTTTATGGTGAAACAGAGAGCTGAAACAACTTTATATACAGTGCTTAAAAAATTATTAGATCACCTGTCATAAAAACAAGACACAAATATTTTAGAAATCTGTTATAAATGTGTTTAAAACTAAAAATTACTGTTATTTGTTAGGCAAATAACAAACTGAATTTACGTTTTTATACCCAAATTTGAGCCGGCACACTGGACTTCTCTGAGAAGGCAGAAATTAATCAAGCATAATGTTCAGCCACTTAAACTATTTTTTCTATTCAGGAATACAAGCAGATAACTGTTATTTGGTATCTTGATCATAAATAATAATAATAATAATAAGTTGCTTTACTATTTGCTATGCTTTTTGTAAAACAGTAAATTTGAAAATTCATGGATAACAATAATTTTATTTTACGGACCATTCTCTGTAAACCCTCGAGATGGCTTTGTGGGAAAATCAGCAGTTTCTGAAATACTCAGAATACCAACATCCATGCCACGTTCAAAGTCACTTAAATCACCTGATGCTTAGTTCAGCAGGTTGCCCTGACCATGTCTACATGCATAAGTCCACTAAACTGCTGCCATGTGATTGGCTGATTTGATATTTGCATTAATGAACAGTTGGACAGGTGTACCTAACGAAGTTGCTGGTGATTGTATGTACAAATGATTTTTATGGTATTTTAATTAGGATCAAACTGGGAAACAGACCAACAAAGCTATGCTAACACAACTAAAAGCATATATAGAGTTTGGTACAGAGAACTTAGACAAGTTTAGTCCACTGTGAAACATGCATACCAAAAGTTATAATGATCAGAAGAATAGACTAAATTCAAAGCTCATTATATGAAAACGTCTACTATGGCAGCTGTGTCATTTTCTCTTGTCAGAAATCTGGTTGTGCCATTGTCACTGACTGTCAAGGGGCTGGGGTTGCTGTAGCCCTGGGGCCCGGATGCCAGTGTGAATACGTTACCTGCTTTGCCCCTGGGTTGCTCTGGCTTGACAGGCCCCAGTGTGAAAACAACATATTCCCCCTATCCAGCCCACAGCTAAATAGATCAATCAAGCTCAACCAGAGTTTGGTCTTGGCAGCCACAGTGACAGACATTTCATCCTTTATCACTGTCAGAGGACCTGTGATGGATGAAGAGCTAAATTGCTGCGATTGAATGAACTGTTGAATCATTAGGAGTGCGTTCATAAGGTTCAGTGGTGCATAAGGAAAAAAAAAAACAAGACTCTTGAAACAATTCTAGAAATATGATAGAAACAGATAATAAAAAGAGAACAAGACTAATAAAAAGTGAAAGGTAACACGGAAACAGTTGAACCTCCTCTATTGCTCAACAAAAATTCCACCTTCACACTATCCTTGAGTTTTTTTCCCTTGTGGAAGTGGGGAAGCAAAGGAAGGCAGACCATTTCAAATTAAACTCTACATTCTTCTGTCTTGCTGTTTGCTCCTCAGGAATTCTCCGCTTCGTTCCAATCATAACTACAGGAAAGAGAGTTTCGAAGTGGGGGGGTTAGCGGCAGGAGGTGATGGATGGCTTTTCAGCGCCATGTTTGCACAGTGCATAGCTGGAGCTGCTGACGGGAGGGGAGGCGACCGTCCACCACAGATGAAAAGGGATACGAACAAGAAGAGTTGGAAGACTTTGAGTTTGCCTACTGGTTGCATGGTTGCACAAATATGTTATGTGTTAAACCAGTATATGTTGTTAGAGTAGAGTATTTGTGTGCTTTGTGTTGAACTCAGGTCCAAGTCAGGGTTATTCATCTCTTAGCTTTGGCCAAATGATGGGTCTGCAGGGGTCTAATGTCTCTGCCAGATGTTTCTCCCCCTGTCCTCATAGATACCTTTCTTTCTTTCTTTCTTTGTCAGTTCAGTTGAATTCAATGGTATTTTATTAGCTTACTGTAACTCTGCAGTCTCATCTGAATAAAATCAACACAAAGCCTGCAGAATGGAACATATCGATGAATCATATCAGTGTCAGTCTGACACAATTTCATATTCATAAACAGTTTATTCTCAAGTGATAGATGCAGTAGTCCCTATCTTTATATGAACAATAGCAGTGTCATAAAGTAATGAAACACCAAATGCACATTTTATATTAATGCCATAATGGATATAAAGTATGAATTGTGAAACCTGAAATCCAAGTACTGTAGTTTCGCAACACACTCTGGCACACATCCCTAAACTGTCACTCAGAAAACCACCACACTTGACCTCCTTCGGGGCTGCAACTAACAATTTACTACCATTGACTAATTGATTAACAATTTAAGCTTCAGTCTCAGTTTTGTAATTTGTGGCTGCTCTGCTTGAAGCTACAAAACAAGTATTTACCAAGTGCTGTGTTTTTCTCCAGACAAAAAATAAATGTTGTATGTTGACACAGCTATAGAAAGTCTTGATTTTCTTTGTTCCTCTTGAGAGAAGCGACAGCTTTGTGTTTGACAATCAGAGAGAGAAAAACTGGCTGCACTGCTTTTTGCAGTAACCCACCTATCTGCTATAGCACTGAAACTGAAATAAAACTTAAAAAGTCCAAAACAACCTATGTAAATTTCAGCTTTACTCAGATTCATATATCAAATGAATGGCCCTTATTGTGAACATGTTTGTATTATGAATAGTTGTTGAATTACATTTTTATAAATCCAGTTAGAGGTGGATGCATTCTGTACGTGGATTTAATTTTCTTTTGCATTTATTTTTGATTTTGTATTTATCCTTATGCGTTTGCTGTGCTTAATGAGACAAGGTAAACTTAGCACAAACAATAAGAAAATATGGACATTTGGAGAAAAACAAACACAGCATATCAGCACAAACACCTCATACCAACTGTCAAGCACGGTGGTGGAGGGGTGATGATTTGGGCTTGTTTTGCAGCCACAGGACCTGGGCACCTTGCAGTCATTGAGTCGACCATGAATTCCTCTGTATAGCAAAGTATTCTAGAGTCAAATGTGAGGCGATCTCTCTGAACGCAAAAGCTTGGCCTAAAATTGGGTCATGCAACAGGAATATAACCCCACCCAGATGGTCTATTTTCTTTTTCACTAAATATGTGCATATTATATAAAAAATGTATTGCACAACTATATACTAAAACTATCAAACAAAACTAATACAAGCTTGGTAGAGGTAAAAAGTGAATATTTATAATCACATGACACATTCAAATACCAGCAACAGCATCTCTCCCCCTCTCTTTTTTCCTGTTAATTTCTCTCTCTCTCTTTCCCTTCCCTTTCCTCTCCACAGCTGAAAGCGAGGTGATTAGAAGTGACTGCATGGGGTAAGAGAGGTTTCCGCTGACACGGGACAAGGAAAGGTCTGTGTGTGTTCACATGTGTGATTCAGGTGACTATACTGAATGTGGCTTTCAGAGTGTCAAAGTATAAGGAGCCCCCACCGGCTACTTACTAACCAGGGAGCAGAGGCGGATGACAGAAAGTAAAGCAGGGAAGGAGTTGACAGTCCGTTCTTTATACAATCAGGAATGAATGAGTGATCAGGGGGTCAAGAGGTCAAAGCTCAAGAGAGGACTGCGGGGCTTATACGCACATTTGAACTTGTTCAGCGTGGGGGCATATAAGTCCTGCATGAATCACATGTCTAAAAGAATGGCGTTGTAATGGAAAGCATGCTTTGTGGTGTTTTGAGAGGCCGGTTTAGGAACACACTGAGGTCTTTAATTGCCCTTTAAGAAGAAATGCCACGCTTTTATAAGTGTTGGCTCCTTTGTCTCTGTGTGTGACGACTATATAGAATCAGGCCCGGTGGGTGTGTGGTTGGGTTTCATATAGCACATGCGGTCAAAACAATTTTATGAAGAGAAACAGCTATTGATTTGAGCCGCAGGCAGCCATATGATATCAATAATGGCTCTATCACACACACAAACACACAAACACACACACCCCATTCAACATGGAATCCATCAATTCTCTGCTGTGGACCGCCAATTGATCACACTGTAGGGACTGATACATCCTTCCCACTGTGCATATCTGTGTGTGTGTGTGAGTGAAACATTTGCTGGCTGATCATGCTGCCATAACTCCATTGTGCTGTGAACCACATGTAGCCTGTCAATAATTCACAGTAATTCCACAGTTGGATCTTATGGTGCAGAATTTATTTGATAACACTTACATAATAACTTAATTTAGCAGGCAGACAAAAATGTAGCATTCGTTTCATTAAGTAATGATGTAAGTTCCATGCTTGTTGTAATTATCTTTATTTAGGCAGCATAAGTGAAAATCTAATAATCCATTTGACACTGTAGGAAAAAACACAGATTCTTTGGGGCAATGATATTTGGTCTTTGGTTGCAAATGATTTGTTGATGTTGGACTCATCTTCAGGACAACTGCTTGTTTCCAGTGATTTTACTATTCATTCTGTGAATCTGTGAAATACAATCCAGCTGTTTCCTCCCTAGAAAGGCATTAAAGGTTTGCTACATACAATCACGATAACGTGTCACAAGACTTTTTAATGATTTATTGTTTTTTGTATTTTAGCCTGTCTTTGATAGAACATATGGAGGATGGACAGGGAAGAAGGGATGACATGCAGGAAGTGGTCTGCAGCAGACTTGAACGCAACAACTTGACGTAGCCTTTAGCATATGAGTTGGCTGCTCAACCAGCTGAGCTATAGCAGTGCCACTGGCATAATCACTAATCACTAATGAAGTTACGACTTAATAAAGTGCACAGAGCCTTGCTCTGAGCTTGGAGGCAGTATCAACCCAGCCAAAAGTAAGGATTATTTTGAACTGTGAGTCCAAGATAAAAATATGGAGCTGGAAATGAGTAGAAAAGGTAAAGCAGCAAGCAGATATGAGCAGACTCTCACACCTTAGCGCACTTTGATGTTCAAAGGGTTTCCAAAAACTATGCAAATGTCTTAAAGGTTTTAGAGAGTAATTCTAGGTAATTACTCTAATTCTTTATAGGTATTATATGTCATCTAAATTGGATAATGTTGATCACAACACTTCCATTTGTCAGTAGGTGGTGCTTTGACTATCACTCAAACATGGCATGTAGATAAGAAAAATGGAAAGGTCATGATCAAAAAAACTGCATGAAAATTCAAGTCCAGACACTCAAAATAGTGATATGGTCTGTTTTTTGGAACCAAAGGATGGCACATTGTTTGATGAAAATGAAAATTACCAACCTACAGAGGGCTGAATTCAAAGACACCCCGAAAATCAAACTGAAAAAAATGATGCGGCAGGCTAGTCCATTTTGCTGAAATTTCATTGCAGCAACTCAAAATGGTACTCACTAGTTTGTGTGGCTTGTATGCATACCTGACAAAGTTGGGGCATGCTCCTAATGAGATGATGGATGGTGTCCTGGGGGATCTCCTCCCAGGTCTGGACCAGGGCATCACTGAGCTCCTGGACAGTCTGAGGTGCAACCTGACTGTGTCGGATGGACTGAAACATAATGTCCCAGAGGTGTTCTATTGGATTTAGGTCAGTCGCACGTGGGGGCCAGTTAGTGGTATCAATTCCTTCATCCTCCAGGAACTGCCTGCATACTCTCATCACATGAGGCCGGGTATTTTCATGCACCAGGATGAACCCAGCACCCACTGCACCAGCGTAGGGTCTGACAATGGGTCCAAGGATTTCATCTCGATATCTAATGGCAGTCAGGGTGCCGTTGCCTAGCCTGTAGAGGTCTGTGTGTCTCTCCATGAATACGCCTCCACAGACCATCACTGACCCACCATCAAACCAGTCATGCTAAACGATGTGCTGGGAGACACAGCAAACCTTCTGGCAATGGCATGTATTGATGTGCAATCCTAGAGGAGTTGGAGTACTTGTGCAACCTCTGTAGGGTCCAGGTATCACTTCATGCTATTCCTGTTTTGGAGGTTGTCTCATTGTTGCCCCTCTAGTGCACCTGTTGTTACTTTCATTAACACCAAAGCAGCTGAAACTGATTAACAACCCCCTCTGTTACTTAACTGAGCAGATCAATATCCCAGAAGTTTAACTGACTTGATGCTGTACTCTGATTAAAAAGTGTTCCTTTAATGTTTCTGAGCAGTGTACTTGTCTCCAGGCCAGGACTCTTATCTAGTATGTTTCTGGGTCGGATTTTACATTGTACTTTAGAGTTAGAGAAATTTGCTGTTTGTTGTAAGGTGTCACGGTAACACTGTTAAACAAAACTTTAAACAATTCACAATTTAGATTAGCAAAGGCCTTTAGATCAGACCAATCAAAGAGGATGTCATCAAAATGGCAGACATCCTGTTGGCTTTGGGGCATGGCTCCAAGAGCCTTTTCTGTACGTCTTGGGATGTTACATGTGTCCTGAATTTCATGTGTGTAGGTGAACTGTAGCGCCAGCGCTACTTACCTAGAACTTTGTAAAGGTATTATGGAACCATTTTGCCCACCTGGGAATTTCACCTTCTGCAAGTCCCATGAAACAAGTCCACTTTCAGCACATGTAATTTAGAAAATATATTTCAACATGTCTTTCCAGAGATAAGGCAGTTGCTACACTTAAGAATCTACAGAACTGAATATTTACAGCTTTCTGTGGAACTGCTTTGTACTGAAGACAGTCCCTATTCTGCTGCCTACAGTGTGGTCTCTTTGCTGCAACTTCATTGTACAAGGGCTCCTCCACCTCACAACTCCCAACTTGGGCTGACCTAAAGGCAATCTGACCACTGCCTTGGAGTATCTGGCTGTGAATGTTCCTTAGAGACGCAGTAAACTTGAAACCGTGCTTCTAATTGTTTCACAAAGTCAGGCACCCCACCTCTGACAGTAGAGATGTGGGGGGCTTTCATAACACCCTTAGCAGAAAACAAGTGTCAATAATTGGCCAAATGTGAAGAGGTAAGATATTTTCCCTTAAGCGCTTCACATTTTTTTATGAACTGCTTCCAGCCAGGGTTTCATTGGATTTATGGTAACAAAAAGGACTTGGCTAGGGTGGGTCTACAACAATGACACTGTTAAGATTGTGAAACCTTTATCAATAGATAAAGTAATTACTTGGTTAAGCTTAGCTGAAAGTGATGGTTAAAAGAATCCAACAGTGACTATTTGTAGTAAAAAACAAACTAGTGTTGTCTTCTGATAAATTGTGATATTTTGTTGACCTATCCCACCACCTATGGACTTCATGGTTCCATAACAGGGACACTCCTCTTCAGCTCCCAGTGGAAAAAGAGTCATAACTCCACAGCTGCTAGAGGTCTTTGCAACTTAAACGTAAACATATGTCATTATTGGACACTTGCTGAAATAACTAATACAGCCGGGAGGACAGTCTCTGTATGACCTAGTTCCACATGAAATATCACTTGATGGCCTCTGTTTGAGCTGGAGATAGAGAAGCCAAATGTGTTTGAAATGATCCAAAACAGAACAGAACACAATTTACTGACTGATGACCAAGAAGAGTCCCTTAATGGTAAAGTTACTTCCCTCTAATTGTCTCTCTTTTTCTGGCATTTCCATGCATGCATGTGTGGCCATAACTTCTTAAAAAGCACTAGGGGTGGATGATACAACCTCAAAATCATATCATGATATGTAAAGAGAATTAGCTATAATTATATTTCTGACAATATAGAAAAAAAATACTGAACAATGTTTTATCGATGCTTGTAGCTTGCAGGCAGCAGCATTTACAAGTGTAAGTAAATGAAGGGCATTTTCCATCCTTTGTTTCCAATGAGCTACTATCATTGATAACACACTTCCTAATTTGAAGTGTGAATCTGTTGAAACAAGGTGCCAACAGCAGCATTATAATGCAAAAGTAGTGACACGGCATTATATCCAGTGACACAGCATAAGTCAAATGTAAGCTTGTCTCGTTGTTGGGAACGTAAACACATGGCATTGCTATAGCAAATATATCACGATATGACATTTTTATGTCACGTAAAAATTTATATCCATATTATCCCAGGTGATATGATATGGCACAGCCCTAAGAGGAACCTGAGTATAAAAAACAACTTTCACAAAACATTATAACATATTTCAGTCAACATTTCTGTGTCTGTTTTCACTGCAGCATTATGTTACCCGTCTCCTTCCTGACAATAACCTCACACCCACAGAAGAAATATAAATCTCCTTGAGGAAATAATCCCTCAAAGATGTGTCACCAAATGAGAGTGTACTGCTTACATCCGTCTTCTGAAAAATCCTAACATGCAGCTCTGACCTGAGTATGTGAATGAGAAAACACAGCTTATTTCTCTCATACTGATAAAGCCAAAAGTCGTGTTTACTTCTGTTTTTTTGTGTTGAGTTGATATATTTGGTGTCAGATAATAGTCTTTAAAATCCTACTCCTATGTCTGTTAGACTAAGCAGTTCTTTCTGTCTGTTACTAAAGTTTGCATCAGAGGTGACATAGGGCAAAATGCAGGGTACCCCCTGGCCATGTCTCTAACCCTAACACATGAAATTTTGAAAATTTAAGTCATGACATGTCAGTATATTAAAAGAGATACCAGTACCATATAGCTGAGGCTTCATATGCTAATTAACAGACTTCTTTTACACCCAGCAAGCAGTTAGCTTAGCTTAGCATAAAACTTATAGCCCTCAATCCAAGTTGACACACACAGGTTTAAATGACTACTAAAGGTAACCATCCTCACCTGTGATCTGTTTGCTTGTAATTAGTGTGTGTGTATAAAAAGTCAGTGAGTTTCTGGGCTCCAGACAGACCGCTGCATGTTTCATTCAGTGCTGCACTGATGATGTTGGATTCTGAGCCATGGGGAAAGCAAAAGAATTATCAAAGGATCTGCAGGAGAAGATAGTTGAACTTTATAAAACAGGAAAAGGATATAAAAAGATATCCAGGGAACTGAGAATGCCAATCAGCAGAGTTC